>CATNWA010020901.1:0-164371 GCA_951230385.1 Staurois parvus | reverse complement strand
GCTTGGCAGATTTGGGGCCTCCATTGCTGCCCAGGCCATTTTGCGGGGGCCCGTCCCGCCCCCCTCAGCGGTCCAGGCCTGGGTTCCATTTTGTCATAGGATGCTGGCAGATTACGGGCGTCTCCCATTGCTGCGGCCAGGCCCCTAATGTGCCATGGGCCCCTGTACCGCCCTCCTCATGCTTCTGCCAGGTCCACAGTGTGTCATGCCATGTGCCACTTTCAGGTGTCCTCACACTGCTGCTGGGTTCCATTTTGTCATAGGATGCTGGCAGATTACGGGCCTCACATTGCTGCGGCCAGGCCCCTAATCTGCCATGGGCCCCTGTACCGCCTCCTCACGCTGCTGCCAGGTCCACAGTGTCTCATGGGTCCCTGTACGGCCTCCCATTGCTGCTGTCTCCATCGCCACACTCTGCCATGTGCCACTTTCAGGTCTCCTCACACTGCTGGTGTGTTCCATTTTGTCATAGGGTGCTGGCAGATTACGGGCCTCCCATAGCTGCTGCCAGGCCCCTAATCTGCCATGGGCCCCTGTACCGCCTCCTCATGCTGCTGCCAGGTCCACAGTGTGTCATGCCATGTGCCACTTTCAGGTTTCAGTCCTCACACTGCTGCTGGGTTCCATTTTGTCATAGGGTGCTGGCAGATTACGGGCCTCACATTGCTGCGGCCAGGCCCCTAATCTGCCATGGGCCCCTGTACCGCCTCCTCACGCTGCTGCCAGGTCCACAGTGTCTCATGGGTCCCTGTACGGCCTCCCATTGCTGCTGTCTCCATCGCCACACTCTGCCATGTGCCACTTTCAGGTGTCCTCACACTGCTGCTGGGTTCCTTTTTGTCATAGGGTGCTGGCAGATTACGGGCCTCACATTGCTGCGGCCAGGCCCCTAATCTGCCATGGGCCCCTGTACCGACTCCTCATGCTGTGACGTTGCAACAAGGTGGAATTCAACCCTACATATGTTAGACCGCCTTTACGAACAGCGAAAGGCCATCACCGATTTCCTGATGTTACAAGCGGATAAAGGTACTCCCCTGTGTAACTTCGATGTCAGCCATTGGCAGCTCATGCGTGACACCTGCCGCTTGCTCAGGCCCTTTGAGGAGGCCACGCTATTCGTGAGTCGGCAGGACTATGGGATGAACGACGTCATTCCTCTGTTGCACGTCCTGGAACAAATGCTGTTAACAATGGCTGGTCAGGGTGCGGTAGACATGGCGCACAGATCTCAACGCCACATGACCCCTGTGGGGGCAGGACAGGAAGAAGAGGAGGAGGTAGAGGAGGACATTGGTGCTCAGGAATTATTGAGTGAAATGGGTGGTTTTTCCACTCAGCGGACAGGAGTGGAGGAGCAGGAGCATCTGGTAGAGGAGGAGGAGGAGGAGACAGAGGACCCAGACGCACCGTGGCAGTATGCTGTGGAGATGGAGGCAGGGAGTCCCTCGCATTCCTTGGCACAAATGGCCCATAGCATGCTCGGTTGCTTGCGTAGCGACAGCCGAATAATAACCATCAGACAGAGGGATGACTTTTGGCTGTCCACCTTGTTGGACCCTCGCTACCGTTCAAAAATGGTGGCCTTTTTCACACCTGCTGAGAGGGAGGCCAAAATAAAGTACTATAAAAACCACCTATGTAGTCAGTTGGTCTCTGCCTTTCTGCGCCAACGTCCATCCTCAGACACTGTGGGCCCTGTGCGCTCGCGTTCCGCTGCCATGGCAGCAGGGGAGGGGTGGGGTGGTAGGAGCAGTGGCAGCTCCACCAGCAGCGTGGGTCCCTGTACGGCCTCCCATTGCTGCTGTCTCCATCGCCACACTCTGCCATGTGCCACTTTCAGGTCTCCTCACACTGCTGGTGGGTTCCATTTTGTCATAGGGTGCTGTATGGCCTCCCATTGCTGCTGCCTCCACCGCCACACTGTGGCTCCACACTCTGGTTTTGGCCCCCGTGACTGGCCAAATGAGTGAAGTGTCCGGTGATTCTAAGATCGACGGCACTCATCTGCATGTCATACTGACTGACAGTATTATTTCTCTTCACCAGCAGACTCCAAGGGCATTTAAATTAAAGGTACAGTGTTCTGCACTAATATAAAGGCTCTCTGAAGCCTAGAAACACCCTTTTATAAGTAAAAATCGCAGCGAATATATTCGACTCAAATCAAATTTTTTTCACGAATTCGCCGAATCAGTCGAATCAAATTTTTGAATACTTCGCTCATCTCTAGAACTGAGGATGACAAATCTTTTTCAGTAGAAGGACGGAGCTGTCATCAGAATCGGATGAATTCTAGTCATATCTGGATGAATGTCGATGATATCTCACAATTCTGTACATTTGGTTACAATGATAAAACTTGTTTCTCAGATACTAATAGCTGGAATTACTCCAAGTGTCATTTGTATATGCTGATGAAGAAACATGTGACAGATAGTCGTGTTTCTCAGGGATCTGAAGAATTCAATAAATAAAAAAACCCTAATGTGTTATTAAAATAAGTCTTCCCCTAAATGCACCGTATGGACTATAGAAAGAAAACAAAAAGGTATTCACTGGAAAAGATACTGTAATTTTTTCAGTGGCCCAGTTCTTCTACCTCCCCTCCATTCCAGGAACACAGCCTCTGTTACTCTCTTCAACTGTTAATCATTTGAGTTCCAGAAGATTTTACCTCCTTCATGACCAGGCTATTTTTTGCTATTCAGCACTGCGTTACTTTAACTATCAATTGTACGGTTATGCAACACTGTACCCAAACATAATGTATATAATTTTTTCACATAAATAGAGCTTTCTTTTGGTGGTATTTGATCACCACTGTTTTTGCATTTTTTATTATACATGAAAAAGACCAAACAATTTTTTATTTTTTGTCATAAAACATCCAATAAAAACATTTTAAAAATCACATTTCTTCATACATTTATGCCAAATATATTCTGTTACATGTCTTTGGTAAAAAAAAAACTAACAAAAAACAATGTGTATATTAATTGGTTTGTGTAAAAGTTATAGAGTCTACAAACTATGCAGTTATGACACTATACTGGTAATGGCGGTGATCAGCGACTTATAGTAGGACTGTGATAATGTGGCGGGCAATCTGGCATTAGCTGACACTGGCTAGGAGCTACACTAACTAACTGACAATCACCAGTGACACTAATATAGTGATCAGTAATAATACTTTATACTGTCACTGTACTACTGACACTGGCTGGGAAGGGGATAACATCTAAGGGCAATCAAAGGGTTAACTGTGTCAAATAATGTGTACTGATGGCCAGTCTAATTTCTTGAGGCCCTAAAATGCCAGGACAGTACAAATACCCCCCAAAATTATTTATTTTTGGAAAGTAAATAGTCTGAGGCATTTAGTACGAGGCATGGCGAGTGTTTTGAAGTTGTAATTTTTTGGCAACATTCTTGGGGAAATTAAGATCACATAATTTTTAATTTTTTTAAATTCAACTTTCTAAACCTTTTTTTTTATTTTTTTTACATCAGTGTGTACAGTGTGTAGAGACAATGTATTACTCTGGGGGGGGATGATCAGGGATATTTTTTTACACTGTTAATGCTTATACAGTGATGATGGTATATAATCATTTTAGCTGTCTTGAATGCGTTTTCCTGCTCATGAACAGCTTGCGTATGGTTGTGATTTGTGATTGGATACATCTAATCACATAGCCAAGTACAATGTGTATGCTGCGGGCCAATCACAGATCATAACAGTAAGCAAGCTGTTTATGAATGAAAAGTAATTCAGGACAGGTCATTTACATTTTGCACTTTGTAAGCAGTGCAGCCCTCAACCTTACACTCTGTGCATCATGCATTTCTAAACACTGCACTCTGTATGAAATGCACTGTACTCCTGAACTCGGCACTCTGTATGAATCACACCCCTGAACTCTGCACCCTGTATGTAGCACACTCCTGAACTCTGCACCCTGTATGTAGCACACTCCTGAACTCTGCACCCTGTATGTAGCACACTCCTGAACTCTGCACCCTGTATGTAGCACACTCCTGAACTCTGCACCCTGTATGTAGCTCACTCCTGAACTCTGCACCCTGTATGTAGCACACTCCTGAACTCTGCATCCTGTATGTAACACACTCCTGAACTCTGCACCCTGTATGTAGCTCACTCCTGAACTCTGCACCCTGTATGTAGAACACTCCTGAACTCTGCACCCTGTATGTAGCACACTCCTGAACTCTGCACCCTGTATGTAACACACACTCCTGAACTCTGCACCCTGTATGTAGCACACTCCTGAACTCTGCACCCTGTATGTAGCACACTCCTGAACTCTGCACCCTGTATGTAACACACTCCTGAACTCTGCACCCTGTATGTAGCACACTCCTGAACTCTGCACCCTGTATGTAGAACACTCCTGAACTCTGCACCCTGTATGTAACACACTCCTGATGTGAGGGCAAGTATTGGCTTGCTAGCCATATCTGCCATTGTGTAGATCTGCTTCAGATCAGAATCGATTCCCCTCTCCAGCCTCTTTAAGGCTGCATCCACCAGAGTGGCCGACTCTAAGTGTTTGACATCCTCTGCCTTGAAAGGATAGAGTTTTGCCAACTTATTTAGTAAGGTGGTCTTCTTGTTCAAATATTTTATTGTTATTACATGAAACAATACAAAATAATAAGTAAGAATATGGGTCATTTAGGGTGTACAATAAATGCACAATAAAGTTACCCAATAATGCAAGGTTAGGCAACACATACAAAGGTGACTGTCAAACGCCAATTAAGGCCTAACAGAAAGGGGAGGGGGAATGGGGAGGGAGAATGGAAAGGGGCATACGGCTCCATGGTAAGGGGAGAAGGGAGAAAACCACAGTATTGATAAAGAATGGTACCAGTAAGGCAAAAGGCTTAGATTACGGATTGAGAAGAGAGTCATCGAAATTGGGCGGGAGGAAATGCTCTACCCAGGGGTTCCAAACCTTCTTAAATTTAGGGATAGAGTCTAGTATAATGGCTTCTATTTTTTGCATGAATCATCGCCTGAGTGACCCTGTTCGAAACTGCAGCCAAACTCAGTGAGGGAGACTTCCATGACTTAGCTATAACCTGCTTGGCTGCGGTGGTGACCTGTAGAATGAGTTTGAAATTTGCCTTAGTGATGTCTGATGGTCGCAGGTTGAGAAGCGCAACTAGTGGGCTTGGATGAAGGGTTATAGCACTGAGTGTAGATAATATCCTAAAAACCTCCACCCAAAATGCCCGGACGATTGAGCAATCCCACCAAATATGAAAAAATGTACCCAGGTCAGCGCAGCCCCTGAAACAAGCTGAAGGGTAATCAGGGGTAAATTTTGCAATTCTAGCTGGGACTAGGTACCAGCGGGTCAAGACTTTGTAGTTGGTCTCTAGGGCCACAATATTCTGTGACGACTCTTTGGTGCTGGACCATATAAGGTCCCAGTCTGGAGGGTCGATCTGCCGTCCTAAATCCTCTTCCCATTTATTTGTGTAAGAGTGTAGCAGTGAGGTAGTTGAGGTTGTGAAGAGGGAATATAAATAGGAAATGAGGCCCCGTCTATGAGGGTCCCTAAGGCATGCTCGCTCAAAAGGAGACAAGGTATGCGTTGGGTTAGCAGTCAATGTGTATGGAGCAAAGAAATGCTTCAGCTGCAGATACCTGAATATCTCAGAGGCAGGGAGGTTATGGGACTCACATAGTAAGGCAAAGGATTTAAATTTGTTCCTGCATACGAAGTGTTGGGTCTGGGTGAGACCAGCTGTAGACCAGCGAGTAAAGACGTGTGGTGCGGACCAGGCTGGAAGGAAGGCTGGATTTCGAAGGTATGAAAGGAGGGGATTATGGGGTGATTGCAAGAGATAACGGGACTTCAGTTTGTCCCATAGGGACAAGAAATGTAAGGTAATGGGATTCGCAATTGTGCGGCGATCAGCGCATCTCAGCCAAAGTAGATTTGCAGTTGAAAAGGGATCACACTCAATGGATTCAAGAATGACCCACTGCAGGGTTTCATTGGTAGCATGATACTTTGGCAGTTGTGATATATGTGCTGCTTGGTAATACTTGCTAATTTTAGGGAGGCCCAGACCGCCATGCAGTTTGGAACGATATAGAGTAGAGCAAGGAACACGTGGACGGACTTTGCCCCAGATATAAGAGGAAATACGGTGTTGTAAGATGCGAAGGTAGTGGGCGGGTACTGGTATTGGGAGAACTCTGAAAAGGTAAAGGATTTTGGGGAGCATCGACATCTTCACAACCGCAATCCTGCCCAACCACGCCAGCGGGAGGGAGGACCATTTGGTCATTAGTGCCGTTAGATGAGTTAGCATGGGGATGTAGTTAGCGTTATAGAGACCCAAGATATGCGGGGTGAATTTTATACCCAAAAAAGGGAATGGAGCCTTGCGACCATGAGAACGGCAGTATTGATTTTAGATGGGTAAGTTCGTTGGGTGGAAGCAAAATATTAAGCGCCAGTGATATCTGGGGATTAATTTGAAGGCCAGAGAGCATACCAAACCTACCAAGTAGGCGAAGAAGGGTAGGTGCGGATGTTACGGAGAAGTGAGGAAAAGTAAGACGTCATCTGCGAATAAGCACAGTTTATGTGTGGTGCCTCCTATCGTAAGTCCGCAGATATCCGGGTCGGTCCTAATCAATAGGGCCAGCGGTTCTATAGCTAGTGCGAAAAGCAGTGGGGATAGGGGACAACCTTCTCTGGTGCCACGCATAATTGGGAAATGTGTGGATCGATGCCCTAAGTATTTAATTCTAGCTGAAGGGCCCTGGTAGAGAGAAAAGATCCAGGTTCAGAAGTGTGGGCCAAAACCCCATCGGCGCAGAATGTAGTGTAGGTACGGCCACGAAACAGTGTCAGTTTCCATATGTCCAAGGACAGAAAGCAAGCAGGAATATTGCGAGATTTGGCTAAGTGTGCTAAGAGGGATGCATGTCTGACGTTGTCTCCCGCTTGTCGGGTTGGCATGAAGCGGACCTGATCATTGTGGATTAGGGATCCAATGCATGTATTGAGGCGAGTAGATAAGATTTTAGGTAAGAGTTTAACATCTACATTAAGGAGGGAGATCGGTCTATAATTGGACCATTGCGTGTCGTCGGAATTCGGCTTAGGTATCAAAGAGATGTTGGCTTGCACTGAATCTGAGTTAAAGGTATGACCTGAAAGTATGGCGTTAAGCGCATTTGTCATGACAGGCGTGAGTATGGGAGCAAACTTTTTATAATATGTGGCAGAAAATCCGTCGGGTCCTGGGCGTTTACGGGGCTTTAAGGAATTGATAGCATTTAAGGTTTCAACTGCTGAGATAGGTCTTTCCAATGCTGCTAGGTGATTTTCAGCCAATTTTGGGAAAGGAAGGGAAGCAAAAAGGGCTTTGGCCTGGGAAGAATCAAAGGGTGTGGAGGCAGAATAAAGACGCGAGAGATGCTTGTGGAAAGTTTGCAGAATCCGTTTGGGGTTGCTGGTAAGATTTGCAGTTGAGATCCGTAACCGTATGGGTCTAACAGTTTGGTCTAGTTTACGGAGAGAGAGAGCAAGAAAAGTGCCAGGTTTATTGGCTTTAGTGTAGAATTTGTGCCGAGATCTGCAGATGGAGAGCTCGGCTTGGTCCATAAGGAAAAGATCTAGGGCTAGTCGAGATTGTTTGATGGCTTCTTTGTTAGCAGGGGTGGGGGAGATTTGGAAGGCGGTATGGGATTAGTCACAAGTTTGTTCAAGAAGGAGGCATTTCTGTCTCTTTTCTCTATTCAGGAAGAAGGTTTTGCTGATACAGAATCCGCAAAGTACCGGCTTGTGAGCTTCCCATAGTAGAAGAGGGGGAATTTCAGGGGTTTGATTTAAAGAGAGATAGTCCTTAAGTGCGACTGCTATCTCTGAGCAATAAACTGGGTTGGCCAGCAGGCTTTTGTTAATGGTCCAGGAGGGATCGGGGGGAGTTGGAGCCAGAGAGGCAATGGTGGTGACCACTGCACAGTGATCCGACGACGGGATCGGAAGGATGTCGGAAGCTAAGATGCGGGGGGAAGAACTGGCGGTCATAAAAATATGATCTATTCTCAAAAAAACCTTATGTGGGTGGGAGTAAAAGGTGTACTGGCGTTTAGTAGGATTAATTTCCCTCCAAGTGTCGACCAGTGAGTAATGTTGCAGTACGGATTGGAAGGAGTGTTTGGGGGTGTGCGGAGAAGAGGATTGCGGGGATTTGTCTAGAAAGGGGTATATTATATGGTTAGAGTCTCCACTGACTATAAGCGTGCCTCGTTTATAATGATCAATGATCGAGAAGAGGTGGGAAAGAAATGGCAGAGGACACTGGTTTGGAGCGTAATAAGTGGCTATTGTGACCTCAAAGTCCAGCAAGAACCCAACTAGCAGGATATAACGACCCTCTGGATCCTTAATCTCTGTATGTAATTTAAAAGGTGTTGTACGGTGAAGGGCAATTAAAAACCCTCTACACTTAGTAGCAGCAGAGGCCGCGTAGACCTGTGGGTAACGAGGGCCAAAAAATTTGGGGATAGAGGTAGGAGTGAAGTGAGTTTCCTGAAGGCAGACTATATGAGCATTGTGAGACGCAAATGAGCGGAAGGCTTTGTTGCGCTTCTGCGGGATGTTAAGACCCTGAACATTCAGGGTGAGAATATTCAAGGAACCCATGGGTAGAGCAAACAACGAGTAAGTGAATAATGAGGTACCATCAAGAGAGATATTCTGTGATTTATGCGCAGGAAGGGTATGTGGATACTGGAGCTAGGTTTTAGCATGGAGTCGTATGCAAGAGCAAGGGTGGGGATGGGGAGAGGGAAGGGTGTTCTCTGATAGACACTGAAGAACATAAAAAAAAAAAAAACAGAGAGAGGGAAAAAAGAGAACGGTCCCCGAAACACCCAGAACTGGGTGGCTCGGGGAGCCCAGGTGGTGTAAAAAAAAATGGAACACCAGGAGGGCTAGTGGTGAATGCATAGGTATGCAGGCGACTAGGAAGACAGCATGTAGACAAAGGCATATAGAGCGATCCTGGCAGGAAGGAAAGCATCAAAATCAGCGAGCACAAAAGTCTGGAAAGCCTCGGCACCAGCGGCCCCGGTCAATCGGGCACAGCCTCAGAGAGGCCGGAACAAGGACAACCAAGTCGCCGGAGCCGAGGATCCACCAGACAGGGTAAAGGTTCAACAACAGCCCAAACATGGCAAACATCAAACCAAGTAGTAAACCAATAGAATACCCAACCAGGGCAGCATATATCCGGTACTGGTAAGACTTAGGTAAAAAGAAGACAGATGGAGTCTAACAGACCAGTATAAGGATACATGGGTGCAACAACAGCAGTCAGGTAGAGGGTCAACTGACTAAACCCTACGGATGGTGACTGTGCGGGTGGCAACCGACCGCCGCATGGAGGGCAGGAAGGATGGTCAGAAGTGGTCGAAGGGATTCAATCCATTCAATATCTTGTGGGGAGGGAGCAGGAGAAGAAAAGCGTCCCCCACTTGTGTACGTTTAGGTTAGGGATCCGTGGGGGCTGTGACTTCTGCGGTGAGCATGACGCTGAGCGCCTTCTGGAGGACTCAGGCTGTGGAGCAGGAGGGTGCAGCTGGAAGTTCCATAGTGCGTCTTGAAGCTCGTCAGTAGTCTTGCATACGTGGTCGTGGGCCTGATATCGGAAACGTACCGCAAAGGGAAAGCACCATTTATACGGTATACTATGCTGTTGGAGCACTAGCAAGTGCGGTTTCATGGCTCTGCGCTTGGTGATGGTAGTGGTGCAAAGGTCCTGAAACAGCTGTAATTATGACCTTGGAACAGGAGGGATTCCAAGTTGCGAGCGGCTTGTAGCAGTTGCTTCTTTGTTCGGAAAAAATGAAGTTTAGCTATGATGTCTTGTGGCGGGCCATCAGTGCGCTTTGGAGCTAATGCCCTGTGAACCCTATCCATCTCGAGGCATTCTATCGGAATAGCAGGGGCGAGCTCTTGGAATAGTGCAGTAACTGTAGGGTGGACATCAATGATGGACTCGGGGAGGCCACGAATACGCACGTTGGAGCGTCTGGTTTTCAAAGTCCTCTAAGCGCGCCTGAAGTATAGCGTTTTCGTCACGCAGCAAGTCAAGCTCATCCCCTTGCGTTTTGAGTGATGCGTCAATGTCACCCACCCTCTGTTCTAGTTCCGCAGTGCGTTGCCCCAGCTCACGGATTTCCCTGGACAGCTTGTCAGTTATGTGGTCTGATGTCTGTTTCAGGGCCTTATGCAGCATTTTCTCAAAGCGAACTAAGATGTCAGGGGCAGCAAGGTCAGGCATCGAGGCATGTTTGGGGGTCACAGAGTCGTCATCAGACTCACCCTCTGAAGAGCATAGGCAGCTCGGCTGCTCCGTTTGCAGGGCTGCAAGTCTGGAAAGGGCTGGCTGGCTGTTGTGGTGCTCCGATGTGGCGGTCATCTTGGAGGAGGCACAAGCAAGGGCCACCTTTATAGGTTTGTGCGGCGGCGTCGCTTGGTGCTTATGTGCCCCCCTGACCATATTGCAAGGTAGCAGGGGGGTTGCACTAACGATCGGTGCGGCGGTGAGGCTGTCTTCCCTGTGGTGCGGAGGAGCCTCAGGGAGACATGTCCTGCACCGTCAGCCGTGCATGCACACTCTCAAGGTGGTCTTCTTATCAACATTACTCCACTTGTCAGTAAAAATCTCACCAAGTTCCTACAGTTTGGGTGCTCTTTTTTGAGATGCTTAAAAATGTTTCTTTGCTTAGGAGAGGACTCCACAGGTTCTTCCTACTTCAAGGCCTCTTTAATTGCCTTTAATAGAGGTCAGACTAAGGTGAAGTCAAAGCCCATACATGGATCTTCATCTTCCGCTTTGCTATCCAAGGCAAGGACCAATAGGTGACTCAGCTGGGAGGGTTCCAGTCCATCTTGAGGGTCTTTAGGAGGGGAGCACACCCCAGCTGATGGACTGCGGGTGCAACTAGTCCACATCTCTTTTAGGGACTCTTGAATCACCCACCTAACTATGATCAACATGTATAAATACATCAGTGGTTCATATATTCAACTCGGTGTAGAGTTATTCACCCTGAGGTCATCACAGAGGACAAGGGAGCGCTCTTTATGTCTGGAGGAAAAGAAATGTAATCTCCAAACACAGAAAGGTTTATTCACAGTGAGAGCTGTGAAAATGTGGAATAGACTCCCTTAAGAGTTGGTTGTGGCCAGCTTATTGGATTGCTTTAAAAAAGTCCTGGATTCTTGGATACACAGAATATAACTGGATATAACATTTATAGGTAAAGTTGATCCAGGGAATATCTGATTGCCTCTCGGGGGATCAAGAAGGAATTTTTTTCCCCTGCAGGAGCAAATTGGATCGTGCTTTGCTGGTTTTTTTTTTGCATTCTTCTGGATCAATTATGGGTATAGGATTATAACTTGTTTTTTTTTCTTTGAACTGGATGGAGTTTGGTCTTTTTTCAGCCAGACTAACTATGTAACTATGTAATATACACTGAGGCTTGGTTCACACTAGTGCAGGCCGTGCAGCCCACATTTGCTCAGCACGGCAGCCCATTTCTGCCTCATGAAGTTCAGCAGCTGCAGGGATACTGCATGGAATTTTTGATAATGCAGCTTTCCTGTGATTCCCACACCCACGTCTCACAAGAGCAGCATGATTCGGCTGCGGTGGTTGCATGTGCGGGAATTGATGCGATTCCCTCACCCACAACTGGAGCGCACAGTGCAGACTAGTGGGAACCTTGCCTTACTGGGAATTCTATTACTAAAGCAGAATACATTCTTTATATTGTACGCCCCTTGAGGGTTAGGGACTTATGTGATTGTACAATATATATGTAAAGCGCTGTGTAAATTGACGGCGCTATATAAGTACTTGCATTAAATAAATACATTTTGTGCTAAATTTATGAAGAAATTAGATTTTTTTTTATTTTTATTGGAACTGTTTTTTAGTAGGAACTAAAAAATATATAATTGTTTTCAAAATGTTTGGTCTTTATTTTGTTTATATAATAATAATAATAATAATAATACACTGCTTTGATCAAATACCACAAAAAGAAAGCTCTATTTGTGTGAAAAAAAAAAGATATACATTTGATCTGTGTGCAGCGTTGCATGACCACACAATTGCCAGTTCAAATAGCGCAATGCCAAATAACAAAACATGGCCGGATCATAAAGGGGAAAAACCTTTCAGAAGGTAAGTGGTTACTCCGCTTTTCCCTCCAGAAGAATGGGTTTGTTCGGGCATCATTCAGGGTTACCTTCTACTTTTTGGACTGTGATGCCAACTGAGAGATGACAAAATGATGTAATTCCTGGTGCCTGTGCTTGTCTTGACATGCTGGGTGTTCACAAATGTCTGACATGGATCAGCCCTTGCTGCAGCTTCTCACCCTGTGACTTGCTACAAAGTTATTTTGTAAAGTCTGATCACTGGGGGAGAAGAGACTAAGAATATGTTCACTTCTGCCTGAATTAGACTGATGGCATCATTCCCACCTTGGCAAAGTCACTAGAGCTGAGGGATGGCTTTTTATTGATAAAGGGAGAGCCGCCACTGGACTCTAGAGCAGTGGAGACATGTTCTCTGGAGTGACCAATCATGTTTCTCTGCTTGGCAATCCGATGGACATTTCTGGGTTTGGAGGTTGTCGAGAGAATGGCACTTGTCTGACTGCATAGCGCCAAGTGTAAAGTTTGGTGGAAGGGGGGTTATGGTGTGGAGTTGTTTTTCAGGGGTTGGGCTTGGCCCCCTAGTTCCAGTGAAAGGAACTCTTAAGGTGTCAGCATACTAAGACATTTTGGACAATTTCATGTTCCCAGATTTGTGGGAAGAGTTTGGGGATGGTTCCTTCCTGTTCCAACATGACTGCACACCAGTGCACAAAACAAGGTCCATAAAGACATGGAGAGCCAGTTTGGGGTGGAGGAACATGACTGGCCTGCACAGAGTCCTGACCTCAACCCGATCGGAAGAGGGCCTCCAGATCCTTGCCCCCCCCATGTGAACTAGTATGGAGTACGGAGTATGGAGTACATGGTACCACTACTCATTCACAGATGCTCACTCAATTACGATGCCCACCGCCATGGACAATGCACCACTCTTGAAGCTGGATCCCGCTGCCTGACAGCTGCACCGGAATGACAGTTCTTAACCACTTGCCATCCTGAGGATTTACCCTCCTTAATGACCACGCCTCTTTTTGCTATTTGGTGGTGCACTATTTCAACTGATAATTGCGCGGTCATGCAATGCTGTACCCAAACAGAATTTACGTCCTTTTTTTCACACAAATAGATCTTTCTTTTGGTGATATTTGATCACCTGTGCGCTATTTATTTTTCACACTATAAACAAAAAAAGACCAAACATTTTGAAAAAAAATAAATATTTTTTACTTTTGGCTATAAAAAATATATAGTAAACTCAAAGTTAGTCATAAATTTAGGTCAAAATGTATTCTACCCCATATTTTTGGTAAAAAAAATCCCAATAATATTGATTGCTTTGTGTGAAAGTTATAGCGTCTACAAACTATGGTATACATACTGCAATTTACGCAATGTTTTTTGCTATGCAGCGCTGCACTCATTTAACTGACAATTGTGCGGTCATGCAATTTGGTACATAAATTAAATTTACGTCCTATTATTCACACAGATAGAGCTTTCTTTCTATGCCATTTGATCACCTGTGCGCTTTTTATTTTTGGCACTATAAACAAAAACATTTTGAAAAGAAAACAAATTTGACAAAAAAAATATATTTTCTCATTTCTGTCATAAAAAATATCCAAAAAACTAAAATTTAATTATAAATTTTGGTCAAAATGTATTGTGATACACATTTTTGGTTAAAAAAATCCCAATAAGCGTATATTGATTGCTTTGTGTGAAAATTATAATGTCTACAAACTATGGTATAGATAATGAAATTTACACAGCTTTTACTTTCTGACTGCTAAAATACCAGGACAGTACAAACACCCCCAAATGACCCCTTTTAGGAAAGTAGACACCCTAAGTTATATGCTGAGAGGCATATTGAGTCCATGGAAGATTTATTTTTTTTCCACAAGTTTTTTGGAAAATGACAAATATTATTTTTTATTTTTTACACAGTTGTCATTTAAATTATATATTTCTCACACAAGACATTGTTATATGCATAATTACACCCCATAATACATTATTCTACTTCTACAGAGTATGGGGATACCACATATGTGAGACTTTTTGGGAGCCTATCCACATACAGGAACCTGAAATCCAATGACCACTTTGAAAGCCTGAAGGTGCGTAACTTCCACATTTCACTTCCTCACTACCTATCACAGTTTCAGAGGCCCAGAAATGCCAGGAGAGCACCAACCCCCCCCCCCCCCCAAATGACCCCTTTTTGGAAAGTAGACACTGCAAGGAATTTAAAAAGGGGCATGGTGAGTAATTTGCAGATCTCATTTTTTGTCACAAGGTTTTGTTTTCTTTCTTCATTTTCCAAAAACTTGTGGCAACAAACAAGTTCTGCAAAATACTCATCATGCTTCTAATCAAATTCCTTGGGGTGTCTACTTTCCAAAAAGAGGTCATTTGGGGGGGGGGGATTGGTGCTATCCTGGCATTTCAGGTCCTCCCAAACTGTCATAGGTAGTCAGGAAATGTAGTGAGGAAATAAAGCCCTTTAAAAGCCTGAAAATGCTTATTGGATTTTGGGGTCCTGTACTTGGCTAGACTGCCAAAAAGTCTCTCACATGTGGTACCCCCATATTCATGAGAAATAACAGTTTGGCAAGTTTGAGTAATAAATCATTTAAGTGACAATATTGTTATCTTCCAAAAACTTGTGGTAAAAAAAAAATAAATTATTCTATTGACTCAACATGCCTCTCAGCAAATAGTTTGGGGTGTCTACTTTCCAAAAAGGGCTTGTTTTGGGGGGTGGGGGCATTTTATGCCCACCATTAGATGTTTATGCCACACATGATTCACTCTTCTAACCACATGAAGACCAAGCCTTTTCTGACACTTTTTGTTCACATGGAAAAAAAAAATCTGTATTTGTTGCTAAGAAATTAATTTGAACCCCCAAACATTATATATTTTTTTAAAGCAGACACGCTAGTGAATAAAATGGTGGGTGCTGCTGCAATTTTTTATGTCACATAGTACTCGCGCAGTGATTTATCAAACGCAATTTTACTTTGAATGCACTAAAACACAATATATTGGCCAATTATTTGCTGGAGTATAAGGGGGGTAGGGTGCTTTTTTAGGTTATTTTGATTTTTTTATTATTGTTACTCTGTCCCTTTCATTTTTTAAATTTTTTATCACTTTTAACTTTCACAGGGAATGCAAATATCGCCTATAACTTCAATGGGCATTGTCATACATATATTATTTTTTGAGAAATCTATCAGACTCTAGATATCTCCTCTGCCCTTACATTATCTAATCTCATCAAGATCGGTGTGATTAAATGCTTTCCCAATTTACAAATGTTTATATCCTGCGAAAATGAAGTGACAAAATGCTTGTGGTTTCCCATTTCTTAGACTATAGGGATGATTGGCAGCATTCCTGTCTCCAATCAGCTCTATGTTCAGCTGGCAAAAATACCCTCTGCATTCTCAGGTTCCTCTGATGGCACGGGACTGCCCGTGAAGGCTGTGGAAGGCAGTGGCGATGGAGTGGCATCATCTCCCACTGCTTGTAAAAGCAATCCTGCAGCTAATTAGAAACTAGGATTTCTTTTACATGAAAGCCAATCACGGGCTGAAAAAAAACCATACCAGGTTGATGACTGCAGCTGTAGGCATCATCCTGGTATAACCATTCAAAGTCCAGTGATGTACCAGTACGTCGCTAGTTCTTGTTGGGTGTATATGCTATGTTCTTTTTTTTTTATAAAGCCTGTGGGCTGAATAAAAAAAAGAGAAGAAATCTCTGCCAGAAAAAGTGTGTGGTATGCCCACCATTAGAATATACCACCCTGCATCCACCCACTTCTAATGGTGGGCACACATTAGGTCACATGGTGCCACATGTGCCAATTTCAAGATTGTACAAATGTCTAAATAGTGGCATGCTTGAATAAAAATTGTCCACATATAAGTGGTACCCTATATAGAAAAAGGATGACACCAAGTCCCAAACAATCTTGCCACTGCTCCCCATGTAGTCTGGGAATCCGGGGGGCTCCATGTGACTATTTTTTCCCTCATAAATCCAAAACTTATAAGTATAGTCTGTTGCCCTCTCACAGGTCTTACACAGCTTGACCCCATATCTGGCATGCTTGCTGGGGAGAAATTGTTTTAATGCAAGGCGGCCAGAAAAGTTAATGAGGGACTCATCAATGCAGATGTTTTGCTGGGGAGTATAGACATCTGCAAATTTTTGGTTAAGGTGATTTACAAGGGGCTGAATTTTGTGGAGCCGGTCAAATTCAGGGTCACCCTGAGGACCCCATGGGTTTCCATTTGAATGGTCTGGCAAGGTTTGAATTTGGGTTGGCGGCAATAAATTGTTGTGCATATAAATTGCTTTGATCCACAATCAATGCATACTGATCCTCTGTGAAAAACAGCTCCAAAAAATCAAGTGGAGTAGTTAAATTTTCTGTTTCCACCTGAATTCCGGGTTGGGCAGTGAATGGGGGAAGTACAGGTGCTGCAGAATTTGTAGGCTTCCAATCAGGATTTGCAAGCACATCCTGAAGGATACTAGGGGCTCTATGGACCTGTGTGCGAATTATTGGTGGTTGTGGGATAATACTTGCTTGCCACCACACCAGTGTGTACTGCACTTATGGGACTCTCCACGTCACCAAGTGATACTGCAGTGATGGTATGTGAAAGACCAAGTGCTAACAGAGATCAGACTTGATTCTGCGAACACTGCCGTTTTGTGTGCAATGTATCAAGTGACAGTGACCTACTGATACTGCACTTGCTGGGGGAGAAGGGGGAGGGGTAAGCGTAGGGGCTAAACGCAGGTGCTGGCAGGTGCTGGGGCTGATCCTGCTAACGCTGCATTTTTGGGGACGTTATACTAATGTGAATGCTGGTATAGTGCTGATCTGATCAAAGATATTGATCCGTTCAGACACTATACTAGCAATGGAGGTTTATTGTGTATGAGCGTGTTCCTGGCAATCAAGGGGTTAAATGTGATGACTGGTGTACTGACTGGCAATATGACACCATCTGGGAGGGGCGTGAAAACCACAGGAGCGGGAATCACATATATATATATGTGATTTTGCGCACCTGTGCCACCCTTTAGCAGTATTTATGCTATAGGGCGGTCAGGAAGTAGTTAAAGAAGCGGTTTACATTATGGCGCTGCATTACTTTAACTGATAATTGCGCAGTAATGCAACACTGCACCCAAATTAAATTTACGTTCTTTTTTTCCCACAAATTCAGCTTTCTTTCGGCGGTTTTTGATTGCCTGTGTGTTGTTTTATTTTTTGTGTGCTATAAAAAAAAGACAGACTATTTTGAGAACAAAAAAACAATATTTTGGACTTTTTGCTATAAAACATTTCCAGTAAAAAAAATCAAATTTCGTCATAAATTTAGGACAAAAAGTATTCTGCTCCGTGTCTTTGCTGAGAAAAATCCCAATATATGTAAATTTATGTGAAAGTTATAGTATTTACAAATGGCAATATAGATACTGGAATTTTTTATACTAATAATGGCAGCAATCAACAACTTATGGCAGTGATCAGCGACTTATAACAGGACTGCGGCGGCATTCTGACACGGGGGGGTGGGAACTGACTTGGTATCACTGATATCCCCAGTGACACCAAAACAGTGATCAGTGCTAAAACAAAAGCACTGAAATTATACTAATGGCAATGGCCTGGAAGGGGTTAACAATGAGGGGCGATCAAAGGGTAACTGTGTGATGGGAGTGTTTTACTGGGGAGTGGGGGGGTGTGCTTCACTGTAAGCACACTGCTCTGCATGGCTCTGCTCAGCCATCCACAGCAGTGTGCCCAAACTGACAGGGAGGAGGACTGTTGGTAAACTAAGCAGTCCTGCTCCCTATCGGTGATCGCCAGTAATCACCGGGTGCCGACGGGTAATCAAAGGCTGGGACCCAGTGATTGACACCCGTGGCTGTGAATGGAGGCGGACCCTACCCGGAAATTCAAAATGGCATTTATATACGTGATTTTGCGCACAGCGGACACCCTGTAGCAGTATATCTACTATAGGGTGATCCTTAACCACTTGCCTACCGGGCACTTATACCCCCTTCTTTACCAGGCCAATTTTCAGCTTTACTGAATGAGGAAAGAACCAAGAGAGGGCGCACAGGCCTAGTGCATTACCATAAAAAATGTTTAATAAAAAATAAAGTAGGTGTTGTACTCACAAACGACAATATAGTCAAGGCACATCATAAAGAACAGCTGGGTCAACACCGCGCTGAGTAACAGTCCGCAATAGGGAGTGTAGACATCCAATAGGCTGAAGCGTTTCGAGGACTTGCCTCTTCCTCAGAGCCAACTGACCAAATGTCTGCTCCCTCTTTTATATGCTCCCTACTAGTTAAACCAAAGGTCACATGGGCCATCCTGGACACTCCCCTATGCAGGTGGAGGAGTCACAGGGGCAATTTACATAGTATAAGTAAACACAAAAGATCTATATAAATATATATGTCTAAATAAAACCATTGAAACTAGTGACAATCATAAAATCATATGAACCATAAGAAGTGTGCAAATGAAAAATAAATAAGTAGAAAGTTACATATATATATATTAAAAATCCTTCCCTGGTGATACACTGCACTGCTCGCCTTTAAATAAATGGAAGGGTGGATGGATGGATGGATGGATGGATGGACGACACTACGAAGCTGCCTAGTGCTCTGCTTGCCATAGACAACCATGGGACATGGATTTAATGAAGTGAGTAGATGTGGAAACCAGCAGTGGCACTTATTAATTCATAGAAATGCAGCCTACAGGGTGTGTACTATCATTCTAGTGTAGTCATATGATGAAACGTAGGCATGTGTGGCAATGCAGTGCACCAAGGATGGATGTACATATGCGATACTATATACGGGGACAAAGGAGATAAATCACTTGTATAAACATAAATGTTGATATAAAACGTTACAAAAAACTTCTTAATATGGTTCACAAAGTGAAATGAAATAAGTATTGTTACCATATAGTATAATATCTGGTAAAATTGGTATAGTGTATGGTATACGTGTGTATGCATAGACATGGAAGCATAAGAAATATAAATATATAGGAAATTAAAAAGAAAAAAAAAAAATTATATATAAAAATGTGTAAAAGATATATATGTGTGTTATATATATGAATTATATAGATGTCAAAGGTGTTATGGAACAAGCACTTGCAGGACGAGAAAGCAGCGCTCGGAGAGAGCTCACTGGACCACATGCGTGTGCACATGTGTGTGTAACACGGCCACATGAGTAACTGCTTTCTTGTAAAAAAAACATGTATATACATAAACATACACACACATATATGGAAACTGAATGAAAAAATGGGTGACCAATGAATGACCGATAGACACAAGCTCCTGGGAATGCGGTCAAACGCATGTGCCTAAGGGTGACACAACAAATATGAAGTGAGCAACCTAATGTGTAAGGATGCAGGGTAATGGTAGCTATACTGATGATACTATAGTAATCATAGCTGATGAAAATGAATATATCTAAAGCATACATCTGTAGTGGATAGTGTACCCACTATAGGTCACAAGAGAAATGATGAAACTAGCACTAAAGAGGGGGTGGAGAGAGAGAGAGAGAAAAAAAAAAAAGGGGGAGGGGGTTTTGGAGAGAGACAAAAAGGATGAGAGTAGGACTCTAGGGAACATGTACAGCTCGGCAGAAGGTACCTATGCATAACAGGGGGTCAGTGGATGACCCCATGTATCTCAAGATCTTCATTAAGCCCAGTGGGTGAGAGAGGGAACCCAGAGCGAGGATCCAATAGGTCTCCCTCTTACATAGTCTCTGGAATTTTCTTCCACCATCTGGATCTCCTGTGATGGATTCAATCCCGAATACTTTCATGCCTGATGGATCAGCACTGTGTGCCTCCCGAACGTGCCGTGGTACGGAATATTTGTATTTGCCTTTATTGCTCTCCTTCTGATTAATGGTGTTACATTTGTGTTCGCCAAACCTGACCCTCAAGGGACCCATGGTTCTACCAACATATAGGAGGCCACAGGGGCAGATGAGCCGGTAGATCACAAAGGAAGTGCCACAGTTGATGAACTGCTTAATCTTCTATGTTCGGCCATTGGTGGCAGCCACCTCTTTCTTTCTGTGGCACATGTATTTGCAGGTTCCACAATTGCTCACACCGCATTTGAAACTGCCCCTTTGATCAAACAGGGCAGACCAAGGATTGACCGTATTACTGGCACCAGCAAGAGGCTTCTTAATTCTACTGGGTGCTATGTGACTCCTGAGATCCTTAGGTTTCCTGAACACAATTTCGGGTCTGGGGGCAAGGCTCTTAATGTGGAGTCCATCCCCAAGCGCAGGAGCATTTGTGTTTGCCAATTTTCAACTTTTAGCGCTGTCACACTTTGCTTGACAATTGCGCGGTCATGCAAAATTGTACCCATATGAAATTTTTATCATTTTTTTTCTCACAAATAGAGATTTCTTTTGGTGGTATTTAATCACCGCTGCAAGCTTTATTTTTTGCGCTATAAATAAAAAATTGCAAAAAATTTGAAAAAACATTTTTTTTACTTGTTTCTATTATAAAATTTTTCAAACAGGTAATTTTTCTCCTTCACTGATGTGCGTTGATGAGGCAGCACTGATGGGCACTGATAGGCGGCTGTCAGGAATGGACTCAGCACTGGTGGTGGGACTCACCTGCCGTGTGGGCTGCAGTACCAGGGCTGACCAGCGGGTTCTCTCAGCAGCCAGAACCTTACTCCAGGCAATCAGCCAACACCTGGGGCTGATTGCAGGGGGTGTATTTAAGGAATGGCCAGACCTGTGATCAGGGTCTTGGTGTATGGTTTCCCATGAGCCCCTGTACCTGGTATCCTGTGGTCCTGCCTCGTTGCTGACCGTCTCCTGTTGAACCCCTGGTTTGCCTGACCATCCTTCTGCCTGATCCCCTGTACCATGCTGCCCGTGAGTTACTGAACCCAGCTTGTGACCCTGACTATTCTCTGCCTGCTCCCCCTGTACCACGCTTCCTGCACGATACCGACCCGGCTAGTCTGACCTCGCCTACTCCTGAAAGTCAACCATCCATCCCGCTCGGATCGGGATCTGTCATCCCATACATCCCACTTGGATCGGGATCTGTCATCCCATCCATCCAGCTCAGATCGGGATCTGTCATCCCCTTCACAGCAGGTTCAACCCGGGCACATACCCTCAGCGGGACCCCTCTGCCACCACCGGGGGTGCCCAGGAACGCGACCTGGTTTCAGTCTTGCACCAAGTCCATCCCCACCATCAGGGGCCCTGGTGAAAAGGCAGACTGGGACTTAGACTCCGCGTCCTGGGAAACCCCGTGCCGTGGACCACTAGAGATCCCATTGGGCGGAGCCTGACAGTACCTTGCGGCCTGCCTGACCATTCCACCTTTCCAGCCCTGACTACGCCTGTGTTCCTGAAGCCTGCTACTTCCCTGTGTCAGTCCACACATTTCTGGTCACACCCGGATCCCTAACAGCGGCACTGATAGGCGGCACTGATGGGCACTGATAGGCGGCACTGATGGGCACTGATAGGCAGCACTGAAGGGCACTGATAGGCAGCACTGACAGGCAGCACTAATGAGGTGGCACGGATAGGCGGCACTAATGACGTGTCACAGATAGGCGGCACTGATAGGTGGCACTAATAAGCAGCATTGATGATGGGTACTGATAGACAGCACTGATAGGGGGCACTGACTGGCATCAATGCTGCGCACTGACTGGCGGCACTGCTAGGCATTGACTGGCACAACTGATGGGCACTGACTGGCAGCACTGCCTTGATGGGAACTGGTGGGTGGCACTGGTGGGCACAGGTGGGTGGGCAGAGGTGGGTGGCACTTCTGGGCACAGGTAGGTGGCACTTCTGGGCACAGGTAGGTGGCACTTCTGGGCACGGGTGGCTGCACTGCTAGGTGGCACTGCTAGGCACTGGTGGGTGGCACTGCTGGGCACAGATCATCAGGGCACTGATCATCAGTGCCCAAGATCGGTGCTGATTCCTGCTCTGACAACTGCTGGGTCTCAGCAGTACTTTCCTCATGCTCTGACAGTGTGAGGAAAGTGCAGCCGAGAACCGGCAATTGCATTTCCCAGTGATCAGCGTGTCATTGGACACGGCTGATCACGTGGTAAAAGGCCGCTGTGTTTGGCCTTTTACCACATCATGTGATCAGCTGTGTCTGTAGGACATAGTGATCATGGAGATCACCGGGTACGTGCCCCCCGGGGGCGCACACGAGAGCATGTTCTGGGAGGATGTTATATGACGCCCTCCCAGAACTAGCCGGCCGCAGTGTAGCCGTCATTCGGCTATCTGCAGTTGGCAAGAAGTTAAAGACTTAACAAATGTTTGTTGTCTATTTACTATTGTCATTTTCTTTTTGTATATTAGGAGATCTGGAAGGCCTCTTATTTTAAAGGGGATTCCAGATTCTAAAAAGTCGCCCCATGCCCTCCACAACCACCAGGTCAGGGTTGTGGGGAAGAGACCATTGGCCTCATCAACATGAGGCCACCTACGATGATGCTAGTGGATTGCTATGGTTTAAAGTGGTTGTAAAGGCTTTTTTACCTTCATGCATTCTATGGCTGTAGAAAACCTTCAATGTTTCCCAGCGCCCTCCAATACTTACCTGGGCTCCATCTCAATCCAGCAATGTGCACAAGAACAGTGGCTCTCCTGGCTTTCTCTATCCTCATTGGTAGACACGGAGACACAGCAGTGAGAGCCATTGGCTACAACTGCTGTCAATAGCATCCAGTGAGGAGGGAATGGGGGCAGGGTTGAGCTGAGCCATGCTTTGTGTGTATCTCGATCCAGCGATGTGCACAAGAACAGTGGCGCTCCCGGCTCTCTCCATCCTCATTGGCACAGACACAGCAGTGGGAGCTATTAGCTCTCATTGTTTTCAACCACAGCCAGTAAGGAGGGAGTTGGGGTGGGGCTGGCCATGCTTTGTATGTCTTATGGATACACAGAGAGAAACTTGGGAGTGAGCATGCACAAGTGCCCCTATAGCACGTGGCTTGCTATGGGAGCACTTGGTGGGGGGGGACGGGATCACCGTTGGGGGACCCGAGAAGAGTAGGATCAGGGCTGCACTTTGCAAAATCATTACACAGAGCAGGTAAGTATGACATAAAGTACATCATAAAAAATACATTTACAATCACGTTAAGAGGAGAGGGCAGTGCAGCTTACATTTGGGTCTGGTAATAATGTTAGAGAGATCCCTTTTTTTATGAGCGACCGTCTACTTTTACCCCGCAACAAGATTTACTATTGAGCAGCGCCCATAAGTAAAAGCCCAATCGAATTTACTAACGAGACACACGCCCGGATTCAGACTCACAAAGCAGACTTGCTAAGAAGCACGTCTAACACCATGAAAAATCACTGCAGAGACATGTTCACTTAGAAATTTGCTTTGCCAAATATCAGGACTTCACTTTAAACAATATCTGCTATTTCCCAAAAAATTAAGAATGTGTTAAAAATCGTTTTTTTAAAGGAAATCGACACAGTGAAAATCTAGACGCCCGTGCAGTGTCTTTGGCCGATATAAATGCGCATGTGCCGAACACATGTTAGACGTCCTCTGCAGGTGCTTGCTTTTTAGCCACTGCCCAATAGTAAATCTCTGTGTGGATTCCTCTGACAGCCGACACTCGGGCGCGTCTTCCGTGTTTAATAAACAGCACTAGGCATATCTTTATGTATTCTAATTTGATTTCCGTAGTTTTAGTGATTCTATTTTTGTTTCTTATCCTTTATAATTATTTCTGTAATGATTTTACTTATTTCAAAGGTCTAGATAATATTTATTTTGACAGCTGAATGTAAAAATAAAGGTCCGCAATAAACCAAAAAAAAAAAAAAACAGCGTGGGTCCCCCCTCTCATCCATACCAAGCCCTTCAGGTCTGGTATGGATATTAAGGGGGAACTCCACGCTGAAATTTAAAAAAAAAAAAAACAGCGTGGGTCCCCCTCAATATCCATACCAGACCCTTATCCGAGCATGCAGCCCGGCAGGTCAGGAAAGGGGGGGGGGACGAGCGAGCGCCCCCCCCCCCTGAACCATACCAGGCCACATGCCCTCAACATGGGGGGGTGCTTTGGGGCAGGGGGGGCCCCCCCAAAGCACCTTTTCCCCATGTCGATGAGGATAAGGGCCTCTTCCCCACAACCCTGGCCTGTGGTTGTGGGGGTCTGCGGGCGGGGGGCTTATCAGAATCTGGAAACCCCCTTTAACAAGGGGGCCCCCAGATCCCGGCGCCCCCCCCCCCCCTACGTGAATGAGTCTGCAGTACATGGTCCCGCGACTCATTCACAAAAAAACAAAGTGTGGTGTAAAAAAAACACAGTACAGGGTCTTTGACAAGTCCTTTATTAAAACAATGTCCCCCAAAGTAGATCCAGCGTCAATCACGGCGGGATGGGATGGGTCCTTCCAGCATGACAATGACCCAAAAACATTCCGCCAAGGCAACAAAGGAGTGGCTCAAGAAGAAGCACGTTAAGCTCATGGAGTTGCCTAGCCAGTCTCCAGACCTTAATCCTACAGAAAATTTGGGATCTGTAAAAAAGAGTAGACCAAAATCCCTCCTGAGATGTTTGCAAACCTGGAAACCAACTACAGGAAACGTCTTGACATTTGAGTATTGCATGCGAAGGGTTTGACTGCCTTAACTATGCGAAAATTGGATGAATTTGCCCATAGGGCCAAGAAATATTTTACAATAGGGTTGCAGAGTTCACAGAATCCCTGTTCCCCATGTTCTGTTGTATGCTGCACAGGTACACTGACTGTGGCTTTCTTTCTGAAAACTCTGATTTGTGTCCTGTATACCATGGGTTAACTCAACATTTTACATGGGAAGAGGATTCATCAGGTGCAAACACTTTCTCTTTTATTTCTGACCAAATGAATGATCACTTGTGGTGGGTTGTGGCCTACCTTGTATATAAAGTTAGAAGCAGTTGTGGTGATTTTTGCCTTTGTAAGCAGACCCTTGTCCTGTGGTGGTTCCTTGGGAATAGAGATATTGTGGTTGTGATACATTGCCCCAGGCCACACTCACGCTGTGTTTTGATGTGGGCTGTAAATGTTTTGATTTTCTTCCTTCTAAGGTGTGTTTGTGTGTATGTACAATGATTGTGTGTTTATTATCTTTGCATTGTAATCCTAACACATGTCCATTGCTCTGCTCTTCAAGTTTGCTTTATTTAGAATGAAATGCAGTTTTCAGACAAACATGGTGAGAAATGTATGTGTGGGGGATTTGGGGAGGTGGGATGAGTGAATTATTTGGCAATGTATTTTTATATTGATATTTTTCAGATCTGCAGCTTTATTTGTGAATAAGCCCAAGTGATATTAACCGTTTGTTTCCTGCTGTAACCTGTGAAAGCACAGTTCATTAGAAGTATAATCTTTTAGATTGTAAGCTCTTATGAGCAGGACTGTTCTATTCTAGCAACATCAACCCTGTGTTTTTTTTTTTTTTTTTTTTCACACACAAGATATTGAATGTAGCTTTTTGTTGCTGTCCAAATAAATGTGGAATGTGTATTTGATCAATAAACATTTGTACTATGTATTTTTTGGGGGGATTATTTCATGTTCTAGTTGAATGTTGCATCAGTGGCTAAATGTTAGCAGGATTCCACCTTTTGGGTCCACACTAGAATCGGATTGGGTATTCACATCCTATGTGATCCAATTCTGCACATTGCCTGGAGTTTGCATGTTTTCCTGTGCCTGTTAACTTCCTCCGGGTACTCCGGTTTCCTCCCAACTCTAAAGACATGCTGGTAGGTTAATTGGATCCTGTCAAAATTGGCCCAGAAAATGTATAAATGTAAGTTAGGGCTCTTAGTACGCCCCTTGAGGGTTAGGGACTGATGTGAATTTTCCACATCTATATGTAAAGCGCTGCGTAAATTAACAGCGCTATATAAGTATCTGAAATGTACTAGCACCCCTAACACTTATTTTTGCTAGCTATATAATATGGGTGCAAAATCCTTGTTAGCAGCTCATGTGCAAACAGTTCCAGGTTTTAAAATTGACAAACCAAAAGCCCCCTATTGCATGACAAGACCATGTTATGTACCAATGAATAGGTCATGTTCAATGTGCAGCTGCTAGCTATTCTTTTTCTACAATCCTCTTAACAGTAATAAAATTGGGCCCCCAATTTATGTTGACTTTGGGCCTTTACTGGCAAATGGTTATATTCGCAATAGTCCAGTCATATACACATATAGCCCTTTAGCATACATTTACCTGTCATATACACAAACGTTAAGCTTGTCAAGCTGCCTTCACCAATGTCATATACACAGTTTAGCTGCAAGCATACATTCACCAATGTCATATACACAGTATAGCTGCATTGTACATCACCAAGCCCGAAAAAAAATGTATATACACCACAAACTGCAAAATACATTCACTTGGAATGTCAACATAATTTGTGAATGAGATGGGCAAACAATGCGAAAATTGCTATGGTGCACAAATAAATGTCAAGACAGTGTTTGGAGGAAGGCGCTAGAGCAGCTGTCATACTGGAAATACGTCATGATGTTTGCGGAAGGACGTTTGCGACACCAGCAGAAGTGGGGAGTGTGAGTGGAGGATGTAGTTAGGTGAGTTTAGTAGTAATTTGCAAGTCTATTTTTTAGTTTTGTGAATTGTTTTTTTGGTTCCCCACAGTCTGGACATGGCGAGGCATCGCTGTTCTCCACCAAGGAGCTGATCCTCATTTGCTGGGGAAACATTACTAATAATTGTTTTTTTTTCAGTTGAAAACATGTCCAATTCCTAGATCCATTGAGGTACATAGCAGAGTTTCAAGGTTCTTCCTAACTATACAGGTGGCACAGACACAAGCATACACCCAGGGCCACTGTTAGATATCATGGGGCCCCGTACAGCATACCTGACAGCCCCCCCCCCCACCGCCAGAGAAAAAATCCAAAATATATTTATGGTAAAAATACACTAAAAAACATTATTAATGGACATAATCCCAACCATATTCCTGTGAAATCTAAATGATAAAACTGTACTGAGTTCATAAATAAAGCTGTGTGTGTAATTGAGGTGTAATTGAGGTTTTGGGGCTCATGGGTGCTGTGGCCTGTAGAGTGGGAATCAGTGGTTTGTTTTTGTGGGCTATCACCGTTTGCAGGCAACCTATGTTACACTATGGAATTGCTGCAGGTCATAATTTGACAAGCATATGAGTGCAGGTGTACAGCCCTGAACATAGACAGTGAGCATTCAGGGTCACTTCCCCACGCCTTCAAACCTGTCAGATTAAAACCTGTGTTCATACAGCTGCTGTGTCCCCACAGTGTAACAGGTGGCTCTAGCCACATAAACAACCCACTCATTCATGCTGTACAGGCCAGAGGACCTGTGTGAATGGGGCATTTTTTACTTTTTTTTTTTGCTCAGCTCGTTAATTTCAATGGCCTGCCTAATGTGTGGGAACATGCAAAAATACTGCAGGCATATTATTTTAAAAGTGTGTTGCACCTAACCGCGCACATCTGCAAAGGGCATTGCATTTCTTTGCTGTGCTGGAAAATGTGTGTTCTTGCATGCGTTTCTGCACCACCAATGGTGTGAACAAGTCCTAAGGGCCAGTTCACACTATAGAAACAGTCTAGATGTGTTCCTGATGCGTTTTTGCATGCCCTTTTGGCATGCATGTTTAGTGTGTTCCAGTACATTTTGGATGCGTTTTGGACACGTTGCATTGCATTTTTGTATCCCTTCCAGTTAGTTTTTTCTACTTTCTTTTTATTCAATTTAATTAGGGACATGTGCGTTTTAGTACATTCAAGGATTTTTCAATGTGTTCCAGTACAGTTCTGTGCAGAAATAATGCAGCGTGGTCAACTTTGTTTACAGCACCTGCAATGCACTGAAAATGCAAGCGCTGATGTGAACTATGACATTGACAACCATATAACCTTCTTTCTGTGCGTTTGTGATGCTGAAAAAGCAACTGAAACACATGTAGTGTGAACTAGTCCTAAAGATTATTAGAGGTAAGGGAACGGGACTGACCAGGAATTGTGAATTCAATCAGACTAGTGGTGAGATACAATCAGCAATCGTATAATAATGTGAGATCTGAGCTGTAGCTGACAGAAAATGAGACACATTCACTTGATCAGTAAATAGTTAAAAAGAGTGGGGCAGTGATCCATAGATTTGCATATGGGACAGGGGATGATGGGGTGGGGGAGGGGGTCAAGTTGTAAAAGGAGACAGATTTAAAAGAAGAGAAAAAAGTTACAATGAAATATATACAGCATGAAATTTGCACATTTCCTAATTGGCAGAAGAACAGGATGCAGGTAACATATATCCACTTTCTAGTCATTAGGCAAAATCATAATTGATTGATCAATATTCCTGGCACTGACACAACCCAGAAAATTGATCTCCATTTTTTTAACATTCATAAATGTCAAGGAGCTTATAATCTAAGGGCAGAAACTCAGCCATGTAACAAGGTCCAATGAACCTAACAGCATGTCTTTTGAGTGTTGGCAGAAACACATCTGTCAGGGATGCGGGTGTGACCAGAAGTGTGTGGACTGACACAGGGAAACCCAAGCTTCAGATATGGTATAAATAAGACAATTTATTAAAGACTAACAATACAAACATAAACGCAGTGCACCAAACCCCAAGCTAACACAAATACATACAACAAGGTGAAACAAACCCAAACCTAAACTGATACAGATACACAGGTACATACACGTATAGAGCACAACGTTGTCAGGCAGGCCGGGTCGATAACTATCGGGCAGGTAGGTACAGGAGGAGCAGGCGGAGAGAATGGTCAGGGTCACAAGCCAGGGATCAAAACAGGAGAGCGGAGCAGCGGGCACTGGGCCACCAGGCGGAGCAGCGGCACTGGGCCACCAGGCGGAGCAGCGGGCACTGGGCCACCAGGTGGAGCAGCGGGCACCGGGCCACCAGGCGGAGCAGCAGGCACCGGGCCCCCAGGCAGGGCGGCGGGCACTGGGCCACCAGGCGGAGAAGCAGGCACCGGGCCCCCAGGCAGGGCGACGGGCACTGGGCCACCAGGCGGAGAAGCAGGCACCGGGCCCCCAGGCAGGGCGGCGGGCACCGGACCACCAGGTGGAGCAGCAGGCACCAGGCACCCAGGCGGAGCGGCGGGCACCGGACAACCAGGCAGGGCGGCAGGCACCGGGCCATCTGGCTCGACAGCGGGCATTGGGTCACCAGGTACAACAGCGGGCACCGGGTCATCAGACATTGGATCGTCTTGCTCGACCGCGGGCACCAGGTCATCTGGCTCAACAGCGGGCATGGGGTCACCAGCCACGACAGCGGGCATCGGGTCACCAGGCATCACAGTGGGCACTGGGTCATCAGGCATTGGATCGTCTGGCAAGACTGCGGGCACCGAGTCGTCTCTGGCAAGACTGCGGGCACCGAGTCAACTGGCGGAACAGCGGGCACCGAGTCGTTTGGCAAGACTGCAGGCACCGAGTCGTCTGGCAAGACTGCGGGCACCGAGTCAACTGGCGGAACAGCGGGCATCGAGTCAACTGGCGGAACAGCGGGCATTGAGTCGTCTGGCAAGACTGCGGGCACCGAGTCGTCTGGCAAGACTGCGGGGCACCGAGTCAACTGGCGGAACAACGGGCATCGAGTCAACTGGTGGAACAGCGGGCATCGAGTTGTCTGGCAAAACTGCAGGCACCGAGTCAGCTGGCAAGACTGCGGGCACCGAGTTGTCTGGCAAGACTGCGGGCATCGAGTCGTCTGGCAAGACTGCGGGCACCGAGTCAACTGGCAGAACAGCGGGCATCGAGTTGTCTGGCAAGACTGAGGGCACCGAGTTGTCTGGCAAGACTGCGGGCACCGAGTCAACTGGCGGAACAGCGGGCATCGAGTCGTCTGGCAAGACTGCGGGCACCGAGTCGTCTGGCAAGACTGCGGGCACCGAGTCAACTGGCGGAACAGCGGGCATCGAGTCGTCTGGCAAGACTGCGGGCACCGAGTCATCTGGCAAGACTGCGGGCACCGAGTCATCTGGCAAGACTGCGGGCACCAAGTCAACTGGCGGAACAGCGGGCATCGAGTCGTCTGGCAAGACTGCAGGCACCGAGTCGTCTGGCAAGACTGTGGGCACCAAGTCATCTGGCAAGGCTGCGGGCACCGAGTCAACTGGCGGAACAGCGGGCATCGAGTCGTCTGGCAAGACTGCGGGCACCAAGTCGTCTGGCAGAACAGCAACAGAAAACTCTGTGCCCTGATCAACTAGACAATGAGTGATCCTTATACACTCTAGCAGTTGATCCCGGGTATACTCCTTAAGAGTCTGATAAGCATAGTCTTTGTCATCAAACACTAGCAGAGATAAATGCACAACCTCATCAAGATCCATCCTTCCCAGCAACAATAAGCCAAGATGGCCTCCCTGTGCAGCCACTTCTGGTCAGGTTTGTGGCCTTGGTGTAATGTCAGGGATGCGGGTGTGACCAGAAGTGTGTGGACTGACACAGGGAAACGCAAGCTTCAAATATGGTATAAATAAGACAATTTATTAAAGACTAACAATACAAACATAAACGCAGTGCACCAAACCCCAAGCTAACACAAATACATACAACAAGGTGAAACAAACCCAAACCTAAACTGATACAGATACACAGGTACATACACATATAGAGCACAACGTAGTCAGGCAGGCCGGGTCGATAACTATCGGGCAGGTAGGTACAGGAGGAGCAGGCAGAGAGAATGGTCAGGGTCACAAGCCAGGGATCAAAACAGGAGAAGTCAGCAGAGGTCAGGATCAGGCAGGGTCGGCAACAAGTCAGGCAGAGGCAGAAGAAACAGGAACAGGAACGCAGGTTACACGATACAGGGGCCCATGGAAAAACACACACCAAGACCCAGACTGCAGGTCTGGCCATCCCTTAAATACACCTGCAATAGCCCCAGGTGATGGCTAATTGCCGAAGTGAACCTCTGGTTGTTGAGACACCCGCTGGCCAGACCTGGTACTGCAGCCCACAAGGCAGGTGAGTCCCACCACTATTGGCAAGTCCATTCCTGACAACATCCATACGGGGAAAGCATGCAAACTGGGATGCAGCCATGACTGGGATTAGAGCTCTAAGCACTAAACCACTGTGGGAGACAAAGTTTGAGCTACAATGTAGAATAGTTACATTGTTTTAAAAATGATAAAGCGAGCGCTGGTCAAATTATATAGACTACTAAAATGGTATTACACAAGATAAATATAACCAAGAACAGTAGTGCATGAACTCATGAAAGGTCATCCACCTTTGTGACAGTGTACTACACTATTAAGCACCTTTCTGGCTCCTGTGGCTGAGCTAATTTTTCCCCAGGACCATTTGGGCACCCACCCTGATGGATGGATGGATGGATGGAGCTGGATGACTAACCCATAGCTGCCAGCATACCGCTGCACCCCCAGATGTGTGATGTGTATAACCCATGCGCATTAATACTTTTGTTCTGGTGAATATAGACCAGTCCCAAGGGTGGTTTACCTTTCACGAGTTCATGCACTACTGTCCGTCATGGAGAGACCACACGTGCCATTCATAGGCACTCTCTGAGTTGGTACTGTGACACGAAGGACATTCCATTATTCAGGAATGATTATATGAACTTATTTTAGCACCATTTACCATTTTACATCATTATTGCAATTCTTTGCACTTTTTGGTTTTTACATGGGTTCATTATTGATCACATGCACTTATAGCGCTGCACTTGACTTTAACATAGAATAGTTACGTGATTAAAGAGAAGGAAGATATGTCATTATATTGGGAAACTAGAACTAGACATTCCAAATTATTTGAGATATAAGTGTGAAAATGTTTAACATTTGAAAATAGAATGTATGACATTCATTAGTAAATGCATTAGTTGTCTGATCATTTTGGAGAAACAGCAAAAAAAAAAAAAAATTAAAATTAAAAAAAAATAATATAGGTGTAGTTATTATGTTAAATTCTAAGTATTCTCTTTTGCTAACAGGGAAACGCCAATGCTACAAAGCCCACGCTTATGCGCCATCTAGTGAACATATCCGTATTGCACCTAAAAATGTGCCAGACGCGACTTCACATTTACTAATAGCAAAGACGTTCGTCAATGAGATTGCTAGACGCCACTCAGAAGACTGACAGGTCTTGATTGATTTAACTGAGTCTGCCTGAATGGTCAGAGTCTGCTGGTAGACTCAAGTCTTAGTAAATCAGGGCCATGGTGTCTGAACCATCCAGAAGGAAGAGAATATGCCTTCTTTTCTCCCGCTCATCATACTCTGTCCACAATTGATTATTTATTTGTCAATCCCATATCATTAGAAAACGTTAAGGATTCTAACATACATGACATAGCAATCTTCGATCACTCCTCGATCTCTATATCAGTACAGCTAACACAACCTCATCAACACTCGTCTACATGGCGTTTCCCTTCCTATTTAGCAAATAGCAGGCATTAAATGCTGCCTGGAGCGAGTTCTGTGATACTAATGCAGAGCACCGAGATAACCTCAATCTATTTTGGGAGATGGGCAAGGCAGTGTTGCGAGGCAGAATCATTGCATTTACTTCCACCTACAAGAAAAACCTACTTCAAAACTATACAGAAGCAAGCGCTAGTCTAAGACAGACACAGAAAGATTTGGCAAGTCTCAACTCTCATGAACATAGGAAAGCTTGGTCAGAGGCCAAACAACACTTTGACACATGGGCAGCAGCTCAAGAAGCTACATGACAATCCTAAAGTGATCTGCGATTCCATAAATTTGGCAATAAGCCGGGCAAGCTGCTAGCAAGACTATGTTAAAAAACATTCACACCTACCCTCTTCACATCTTTGATAGACACACAGGGACAGTTAAAAAGTTACCCTTCAGACATTATTTCTATATTAGAAAAATTCTACCAAAATCCTCTATGGCTTGGACCCTATAAACACCGCTAGGGCCACCTCCTTCCTGGATCAAATCTCATGGCCTCGATTAGACCCAAATGCACTTCAAACTGTAAACGCTCCCATTACTCACTCGGACATTTCTCTAGCCATTAAAGCACTCACAAATGGTAAAGCCCCTAGGCCTGATGGCTACACAGCCGAATTTTACAAATGTATGGCCAAAACCCTTTACCCTACCTTACAATTGGTGTTTCAATCAATCCAGGGGGGAGGGGACTATTTACCCTCCAGATTTCAAGCCCACATAAAATTGATTGCCAAAAAAGACAAAGATCATATTGGCCAATATCCCTACTGAACCTAGATGCAAAACTCCTGTCAAAAATTATTGCTTCATGCCTTGCAACTATACTACCCACTCTCATCCATCCCTCACAAAAGCAGGTTTTGTACAGGCATCGAATATTCATAAAGTGATATCGGTACTGAACCAGGCCTCTAGCGGCACATCTCAAGACTCAGCAATTGTTTCACTAGATGTCCAAAAGGCATTAGATAATGTTAAGTTCGAATGGCTTTTCTTGGCATTACGGAAGTTTGGATTTGAGGGCCCTTTTATGCATCTGATCCAAGCCATGTATTCATCCCCAACAGCTCAAGTCATAGCTGCTGGCCTCATATCTAACCTGATTCAGTTGCACAAGGGCACTAGACAGGGATGCCCTTTATCCCCTTTACTTTTCAGTCTGGCCCTGGAACCATTAGCACACTTTCTGTTATTCCACTCCGACCTCCATGGTATCACAATTGGTCAACAGGAGTTGAGACTTGCTTTATTCGCAGATGATATTCTCATTTTCACCTCTTACCCATCTTTAGACTTGACATACATACAGCATACAGTATGTTCTCATCCTTCCGCTTATGCTCAGGCCTCTGAATAAATTTCTCTAAAAGTGAGGTGCTCCCACTATTTCAATCTTGCCCTCCGTTATGGACTCAAAACTCTATCTTTAAAATTGCTCATAAACATATCACATATCTAGGCATAAAGATAGGGAAATTAGCTTCCTCTCTATACTCGCTTAATTTTACGCCAACGATTGCTAAAATCATTGGGGAACTGGAGATGTGGAGGGAATTACCGCTTCACTTTTGGGCAGATCACATCTTTTTAAGATTGTGAGTTTCCCAAATCTTCTCTATCCACTCCAAACCATACCTCTTCTTCTCAAACACAGCGACATAACTAAATTAAATCGGTCACTTTCAAAATTTTTATGGAGAGCCAAACGTCCCCGTATAGCACTCGCCAAATTATTTTTACCACGAAGCGAAGGAGGCTCTGGTCTCCCAAATGTGCAAGTCTACAATCTCTCCTGCCTGCTATGTGTAGGTTTAGACTGGCTCACTCACTCCTCCAAATATTCCAACTACCACATTGAATCTGCAATAGCGCATCCTCATGATCTCACAGCCCTATTACACTCCAATGTCAACTCTCTCCCCGCCTCACCTAAAATATAATTCACTCATCCGCGACACCCTTATTGCATGGAGGAAAGTCAGGCGTAAACTGGGAAACTCACCGTGGCTGTCTCGCTTTCTCCCTATTCATCCCCCCCCCCGCAATCCTATGATGCTTTTGAAACTTGGTCAAATCAAAATTTAACTCTGGTACAACGCCTGTATGACACCTCTACGGGTTCCCCAAAACCTCTCAACGAAATTCTACAAACCTATGGACTACCAGCACACCACTTCTTCTATATTCTTCAAGTAAGGAACTATGTCAATTCCGTTGCACCCATCAAATATAATAGATTTTGTACAACATTCCTTGATGTTTTGGCAAACTCTCAAAAATATAAAATATCATACATATACAGACCCCTGAACCTTTTGTACTCCAAACCCTTCAAGTCATAAAATGCTGCAAAATCCTGGGTCAAAGATTTTGACAATGCATTTACAGCTGAACACTTACTGTCAGGCTTTAACTCCACATGTGCCTTCAACCATAACGAATTCTGGCGTGAACAGCAACTCTAGATTCTGCACCGTGCCTACATGCCCAGTCAATACTCAAGAAATGACCCGGCTCTGTCTACTTGCCCTGTCTGTGGAAAGCAAAAACCTTTTCTACACCATAGACTTTGGCTCTGCCCTATTTTCTCCACATTCTGGAAGCAAGTGGTCAACTTCACATCAAGCATCACTACTTTTCAACTCCCCATTAACCCGCTACCTCTTCTTTTCAGATACATGGATCAACCACCCATCGGTCTCTTCTCTTCTCAAACATCCTCTTTCAGAAATAACAAACCTTGGATTTCCACATGCCTACTAATAGCAAGATGGGCTATTCTCCGAAAATGGGTCTCCAACTGCCCTCCTATTCTATCAGACATCAAACAAGAGCTCAACTCTCTTTTACATCTTGACAGACTTGCTCTAATCTCTTCCCCAACCTCCTCAAAAGAGTCCCTTTATCTATGTAAATGGGAATCCAACATCACAGGATCCATGTCCGCACCAGAGCAGACATTCTTTCTCCAGAATTCTAGTCTATTGAGCCATCTATTATAATCTCCCTCGAGTCCCAAGTCATTGGGGTCATGGTAAATATGATTGTTTATTTGTGGGTGTCATGGACGGCCAGTGCCTCTCCCATCCCCCGCCATATCCCTCCACCCCTCCCTTCCCCCTTGTACATTCCAAGGTCTGTGGGGCTTCCAAGGACAGGGCTGGGCCGGCCATTGCCGATGCAACTCAGCCGCATCCCACATGATCTTCAAGAGACCCACACAGGAAGCAGCCTCTCTCTCTGTTCCTGTCCATTCTGCAGGAATCATCTTGCTCCCAGAAAGATGCTGGGAGGCCTGGGTGAGGGGGACCGAGCCTCCCCAGCCATCCCCCCTGCGCACTCTGCAGACCCCCAAAAGTCAGGACTGTAGCCTTCTGCAATACCCCAGGGTTGGGAGACTCCACAGCTCTGCATGAGCCTTCTCCTCAAAGGTCACACCCCACAGCTGAGACCATGCCAGTCTGTAAGCCTGTCTACTGGGCACCCTTGCACCCTGTCTGCTGCTGAGTGCCCTGGGAGCTGCTGCTGAGGGACCCTGCACACTATCTGTGGCTGCGTGTCCCTGGAAGCTGTCTGCTGATTAGTGCCCTGGGAGCTGCTGCTGAGGGACCCTGCACACTACCCGTGGCTGCGTGTCTCTGGAAGCTGTCTGCTGCTGAGTGCCCTGTGAGCTGCTGCTGTCTGCTGATCACTGGTTGTCCCTGGAACGCTGACCGCTGGTCGTCCCTGTCTGGAGCCGCCTGCCACTGAGGGTCTTCCAGCTGCTTACTGTGAGTGTCCTGAACTGTCCCTGCTGTGTGCACCAACCACCCGTGTTCTGAACTCTCCCCGCTGTGTGCACCGACCACCCGTGTCCTGAACTGTCCCTGTTGTGCGCACTGACCACCTGTGTCCTGAATTGTGTCCCCACTGTGTGCACCGACCACCCATGTCCTGAACTGTCCCGCTGTGTGCACCGACCCCCCATGTCCCAGTTCGTTCCTGTTGTGCGCACTGACCACCCGTCCCCTGAACTGTCCCTGTTGTGCGCACTGACCACCTGTGTCCTGAACTGTGTCCCCGCTGTGTGCACCGACCACCCGTGTCCTGAACTGTTCCTGTTGTGCGCACTGACCACCCGTGTCCTGAACTGTCCCTGTTGTGTGCACTGACCACCTGTGTGCTGAACTGTGTCCCCGCTGTGTGCACCGACCACCCGTGTCTTGAACTGTGCCCGCTGTGTGCACCGACCCCCCATGTCCTGAACTGTTCCTGTTGTGTGCACTGACCACCCGTGTTCGGAACTGTCCCCGGTGTGTGCACCGACCACTCGTGTCCTGAACTGTCCCTGCTGTGTGCACCGACCACCCATGTTCCAAACTGCCCCGCTGTGTGTGCACTGACCACCCGTGTCCTGATGGCATGCCCGGAGTATAGCTACCTGTGGTGCCCCTGAGTGCTTGAGCCATCGCTACCCGTTGAGTCCCCGTGAACCCAATGTCCCTAGAAAGCTGGGTGGGAGCTGTGCTGAGGCAAGACTCCACAGCTAAAGTCCTGTTGAGTCCCCAAGACCCCTGCCCAGGGGGAGATTGCCTGCCTGTTGCCCGAGACTTCAATCCGCTGTCCAGTCACGGAGGGAGTTCGGCTGAGCCTCCAAGCCTAGGGGGGAGATTGCCTGCCTGTTGCCCGAGACTCCAATCCGCTGTCCAGTCACGGAGGGAGTTCGGCTGAGTCCCCAAGCCTAGGGGGGAGATTGCCTGCCTGTTGCCTGAGACTCCAATCCGCTGTCCAGTTACGGAGGGAGTTCGGCTGAGTCCCCAAGCCTAGGGGGGAGATTGCCCGCCTGTTGCCCGAGACTCCAATTCTCTGTCCAGTCACAGAGGGAGCTCGGCTGTGGCCCCAAGCCTAGGGGGGAGATTGCCTGCCTGTCACTGAAGACCCCCATGCTTGGAATCGTCCCTAGTTTGTGCACACATCACCCTCCCTGCCATTTCCCCATTGAGTGTCTGTCATTTTGTTGTTTCAATAAAGCTTTTTGTGTCCTCCATCTTCTCCGTGTGCTCTGTCCTGCCTGCGCTTCCGTTACAGTGGAGTTTATAGCTATGCTGTTATATGGCACTGTTTCCACCATACTTGCTCCCTCTCCGCTTCTTTACGCTTTTCCTCTACCTTCTTCCTCTTCTATATCTTGACCCTTTGATTAACCTCTTACTTTAGGTTTGTATATACACTAGGCTCACACAAGGTTACAGAAGCCTACATCAAGCAGCTGGAGTGTGACATATCCTTCATTCCACTCTACTTTTGGTGGAACCCGAGATCACTGACTTCCCTCTCGTCCTCTTTCCTGTCTTTTCTCTCTTTATACCATCTCTCTATGGCCTAAATAGGTCCCTGGACAACATCTCCGTCTCCAAGTATTTTCCTTTACTCCAGCTCACACAGCCCTTCAACCATCTCTTACCGCTATCTTTCATCACTGAACCACTTCAGCTATTACATCTACCCTTTATTCTCTCCCCTCACACTCTTAATTTTTCTGCTCTATCTCCCCCCCCCACCCCCTTATCTAGCCCCAGTTTTTCTATAACTATGATTGTCTCTTTTCTCGTCACCCCCCTTTTGGTTTGTTAATGATGAATAACAGCTGACACCTGTGTACATTCCAACCATCCAATTCTACTCTCTTGCTTATTAGCTCTTCTCTCTACACACATGCTATTTTCTCATCATTTTCTTTACGATCTTCTCTCATTACTCCACTGACCAATTATGATGATACTTCGATGTTACATTGGTGTCATATTTGCTTTGTCATTGTTATGTATACCCTGTAAAAAAACAATAAAAATTTCTTTAAAAAAAGATTTATCCTACTATATGATATGTGTGGCACCAAGAAGAATGTAAAGTCCCTCTCACTGGTTGCAATACCCGCCAGACGTCTACTAATAGTAGTAGATTGGATCCTTTTTATTCTGCACGTTTCCCTGATCTCAGATCAAATATATCACAGACTGAATCTGACAAATGTCTTTTTGCACCAAAGTAACCAATTACATTTAAAGGGAAAATAAATGAGTACATTAGATGATGTATTGGTGGTCACACACTTATTCATATGATCATACAATCCATCATTCAATGTCACCAAAATAATCAAATTACATAAAAAGTCACAAATCAAAAGCCCTCCATTCGGTTGGTTTTGAGCGCTCAATAGACTTCAACTCTGCAAATCAGCCGTGGTGGAATTTGTCCACTGTGTCAGACAACTGACTGTAATTCAGATTGATTATCATTTATATGATAGCTGGGATTTTTGATCAATATTTTCAGTCAATTGCAGTGAGTCCCATCTGATACTTGTGCAGTTCCACTTATTAATTATTCAATAGTGGTATACTCCAGGATTCATTGTTTTTAGTGGTGTACCCCAAGTATCTGTGTTATTAGTGGTGTACCCCAAGGATCAGTGTTATTAGTGATGTACCCCAAGGATCAGTGTTATTAGTGGTGTACCCCAAGGATCAGTGTTATTAGTGGTGTACCCCAAATATCAGTATTTTTAGTGGAGTACCCTAAGGATCAGTGTTATTAGTGGTGTACCCCAAGGATCAGTGTTATTAATTGTGTACCCCAAGGTTCAGTGTTATAAGTGATGTACCCCAATTATCAGTTTTATTAGTGATGTACCACAAGGATCAGTGTTATTAGTGGTGTACCCCAAGGTTAAGTGTTATTAGTGATGTACCCCAAGGTTCAGTATTATTAGTGGTGCACCCCAAGGATCAATGTTATCAGTGGTGTATCCCAAGATTCAGTGCTATTAGTGGTGTACCCAAAGGATCAGTGTTTTTAGCGGTGTACCCCAAGGATCAATGCTATTAGTGGTGTACTCCAAGAAGTAGATTAAAAAAAAAAGAGCTGGATGCATTCCTAATTGCACAAAATTTAACTGGAATTATAAATAATAACACCGGGGGGCTTGTTGATCCAGGAAATATCTAAATAATTGATTGACTTTTCAACGCTGGAGCAAATTGGATCATGCTTTATACAGAGTTTTTTTGGCCTTCCTCTGGATCAGCTTTGGGATATTGGGTTCTGTATTTGGAGTTTTTTTTATATATATTTATTTTATTGCTGAATGTATATGGACTTGAGTCTTTTTTTCAACCTGACTAACTATGCAACTATATTCAGCGATTGGTGGAAACATGAATGGAACTGCAGTCTCACTATCAATTTGTCTGAACCTATTGCACAACCAAATTTAAATCCTCCCTGTTCCTTGTACATCTGTCTTTGGAAATGTCCCTGCTAAGCTTTGAGAAGATCCTTCTTCATTAGTATATCTGATGCTGGAAAATTAGCGAATGCAATAAAACCCCAAAGCTCTATTGTAATATAACAAATCTATAACTATAAATCTGATTGGATACGGATCATATTGTAATTGCACTTATAGCTTGGAACCTTGTAAGGACGATGTGATCTTCTCAACACCTTCTTGTGTCTTCCCATGGACTTTATGAATCATGCTGGTCACATACATTAGGATTTAGTTTTAAATGTGACCTGACTTCCCAACCATTTTATACCAACCCCTGTGTAATGTGGTGGTCTATCTGTCTGGAAATGGTGTGAATGGATTCTTTATGTGCGTCCTCATTTTGCATAGCTGTTGGTTGATTATAGATCTGTCACCACTGGGTACTCACCCTCCGTCATGTTGTCTCCATCCACTGCACAGAACAAGGTGACCCCATGTAGAAGGAGGAGAGGTAAAAGTAGATGAACGTCCATCCTGCAGGCTGAGCACCGAGCAATGAAAGAAGAATCAAATAATGAGACTGAGAATGAGGGATCTTTTTCAGTAGAAGGATATGAGCTGTCATCAGAATTGGATGACTTCTACTCATATCTGGATGTATGTCGATGATATCTCACAATTCTTTACATTTGGTTACAATGATAAAACTTGTTTTTCAGACCGTTACAGCTGGAATTACTCCAAGTGCCACTTGTGTAGGCTGATGAATAAGCATGTGACAGTCAGTCATTATATCTCTTGCATCTTATCTGAAATATTCAATAAATGTCTAAAAACCTAATGTCTTAAAATAAGTCTTGCATAATTACATACAGTATACCTGTAGAGTCTGTAAATAAGCCAAAAAGGTATTTTCTGTAATAGATAAAACAGTATACAAACCCTTTCAGTAGCCCAGTTCTCTCCATTCCAGGAGTGCAGGCTCCATTAGTCTCTTCACCATTTAATGCCTACCTCCAGGTTTCATTTAACTTTCGTTTGTTGACCAAGCTGGCCACTCTTACATCACTATATAGACTGTATGCAGTATTTGCTCTGGCAGCAGTACAGGGACTTCCCATTCCGTTACTGGAATAAAATCAAGATGGTCAGGGTGTTGGTCAGCCATTGACAGGAAGCCACAGGCCCTCAACATGAGGTGGTACATTACGAGGTTGACCCCTTCCCTGGCAAAGCACCTTCTTCCATGTTGATGAGAACAAGGGCCTCTTTCCTACAATCCTATCCCTGTGTTTTTAGAGTCTGCAGGCAGAGACTTATTGGAATCTGGAATCCCCCTTCCACAATATGGAGCAAACAGATACTGCATCCTCATATGAATGAATAAATGTACATAATACTCCTAGTGATGTGTTAAAAAAAAATGTAAAGTGTAAAAAAAAATCAAAGACACTGTTGTTTTTACTATGTAAAAAAAGTGATGCCTGACATGTGCCCACCTGTGAAAGAAAAAGTCTAATTGGAAGGTCCTGGTGTTCATTGGGAGGTACCTCAAGCCTTTTTTGTGGTGGGTCTACCATTAACACATTAACATCCACACCATTCCCACATCTAGGATAAGGGTCTGGCACTGATGAATGGAATCCCCGGCTGCTTTGTTTACAAACAGAACAAAGAGGCTGGGAACTGTAGATTAAACAGCAGTTTAAACTCATTTTTCTTTGTATATGTGGGTGTTGCTGTAGTAGGTTGTATACATCATACAGATGAGCCTCTTCACAGGCAGGGTCAGGACATCCCACAGGCATGGTTTTTAATGAAACTTTGCATTTTAAATCTTTCACTTTAAGTGTTACGAAAATCAATGCTTTCAGACAAATAACATGTTAAGTGGTTGTAAACCTGGACCATGAAAAATGAACAAAGCATATCATTCTATAGTGTCTACTTGCCTATATCCAAAGTACTGAGTTTGAGTCATTTCCAGCAGGTTTTCCTGACTCCAAGAAATCACAGGTGACAGGGGAGGGGCTTGTGATCACAGCCTGTGATTGACGTCCTCAGCTGTGCATGTTTCCCTATGAGATTGTGCAGAGCAGTGTGTCCATTTTCTTCACTCAGAGCTCAGATTATACTCAGCTCTCCTGCCTGAGGTGTGCAGTGCATGACATCAGATATCTGCCTTCTTGAAGCTCAGAAGAGCTGTGTGAATTCTGCACTTTAAATGGCTGTAGAGGAGAGAGGGCTACAGATAAACAGCTACAACTTATATGGGAGGATTTGGACTTCTTGTATCACCTGAGGCTGGTCACTTCACTTGGTATATGTAAGGGTTTACAACCAGTACAAGAGCCCAGTCCCCATGCCATTTGTTTGACAATTCCTTGTCTATTAGCTCAGAAACTATCTAAAACATGTTCTCCGAACAATGCTTGAACAATACCCAGGCGTTTTCTGCTCATCATTATTCTCTTTAACAAAAAATGGGCTTTTTTTCAGGGGAGGTATTTTAGGGTTTTTTCATTTATTTTGTGTTTTTTAACCTCCCTGGCGGTTTTCCCGAGTGTAGTTTGGGGTAAAGTTTCAGTAGCAAAAGCGGTAACCTTGAACTACACTCAGGAATACACTGCAGCGTTGCTCTGGGATCTGTTCTTCTCTTACCTTGTCCTGCACTCCCGCGATGTCCCCCCTGCAGTGTCCCCGGCCATGTCCTCCGGCCGATACCGGCATCTGTCTTCTGGCTTCCGTCCCCTGCGACGTCAGGACGTACGGGGGATGGAACTGGAGGGAAATTTGAAAGTTGTAAAAGTGACATTCACTAAATACAGTAAAATCTGATAGTATTCCATTCCTGTATCAAACCATTTCACATACATTTTTGTCCCGAGTGCTTTGTCCGGCGCCCTGCCTGCATTTTTACTGTTCTTTCTACCTGAAAACTGAGAAATGTCCATGGCGTCCAAAAAGCGTCCCTTTTAGGTCAGACACGGTTTTAGATCAGCTAGAGAACAGCGATAGTAAATCAGAACCACTTGCAGAATTGAGTGATAATGATTCGTGGGGAAAATTCCTCATCAGACACTGAAAATGATTCTGCGAATGAACTCAGCGATGTGCGAACTTGGCGCTCTATTTCACATTTCAGTGTTTTTGGTTTGATTATATTATTGAATTACATTTATTATCATTAAATTGTCATTTTTTATGATTTATTAAATTATAATTTATGATTTTGTGTTTCAAATTTTTTATCATACCCGGGATGTTTACTAGACTCTTGTTTGGACAGATTTCAGTGAGTTATTCCTAAAAATTACAGGCCCACAATAAAAAAAACAACATATTTCCATGCAAAAAAATGTACCGCTTTGAGCACAGAAATACTGACATAATCAGACCGCTAGGGAGGTTACTGTATTTATTTATTTTTTTTGACAGGGCTGTTATTTTACGATAAACTGTTATTTTATTTTGTTAATACATGGCATCCCATTAAAAAGTGGGCCTTTGTTTTAGGGTGATATTTTAAGGTTTTTATTTCCTTTGTAGATTTTTTTACATTTTTTTTTCTGTTGATAAGCTTGGTGTGCTCAGTGTGGAGCCGTGATTTCCCTGACCTTGCACTTGAGTGCTCTTGGAGCTGCCTTTTGTTCATAGCACATGGCAGCATCTTTTGAAAAAAAATCATAGTGAGCATATAACCCACATCTCATTATATCACTCACATTCACTGCTCTCCTCTATCCCCAGAGATGATGGCTAGAGATGAGCGAAGTATTCAAAAATTTGATTCGACTGATTCGGCGAATTCGTGGAAAATATTCGATTCGAGTCGAATACATTCGCTGTGAATTTAACTTAAAAAAGGGTGTTTCTAGGCTTCAGAGAGACTTAAAATTAGTGCAGAACACTGTACCTTTAATTTAAATGCCCTTGGAGTCTGCTGGGGAAGAGAAATAATACTGTCAGTCAGTATGACATGCAGATGAGTGCCGTCGATCTTAGAATCACCGCACACTTCACTCATTTGGCCAGTCACGGGGCCAAAACCAGTGTTTGGAGCCACAGTGTGGCGGTGGAGGCAGCAGCAATGGGAGGCCATACAGCAACCTATGACAAAATGGAAACCAGCAGGAGTGTGAGGAGACCTCAAAGTGGCACATGGCAGAGTGGGAGCAATGGGAGGCGATACAGGGACCCAGGTCACACTGTGGGACCAGCAGCAGCGTGACCAGGCGGTACGGGGGCCCATGGCCGATTTGGGGCCTGGCGGCACCTATGGGAGGCCTGTAATCTGCCAGCAACCTATGACAAAATGGAAACCGCAGGAGTGTGAGGAGACCTCAAAGTGGCACATGGCAGAGTGGGAGCAATGGGAGGCGATACAGGGACCCAGGTCACACTGTGGGCTCAGCAGCAGCGTGACCAGGCGGTACGGGGGCCCATGGCCGATTTGGGGCCTGGCGGCACCTATGGGAGGCCTGTAATCTGCCAGCAAACTATGACAAAATGGAAAACCGCAGGAGTGTGAGGAGACCTCAAAGTGGCACATGGCAGAGTGGGAGCACTGGGAGGCGGTACAGGGACCCAGGTCACACTGTGGGCTCAGCAGCAGCGTGACCAGGCGGTACGGGGGCCCATGGCAGATTTGGGGCCTGGCGGCACCTATGGGAGGCCTGTAATCTGCCAGCAAACTATGACAAAATGGAAAACCGCAGGAGTGTGAGGAGACCTCAAAGTGGCACATGGCAGAGTGGGAGCACTGGGAGGCGGTACAGGGACCCAGGTCACACTGTGGGCTCAGCAGCAGCGTGACCAGGCGGTACGGGGGCCCATGGCAGATTTGGGGCCTGGCGGCACCTATGGGAGGCCTGTAATCTGCCAGCAACCTATGACCAAAATGGAAAACCGCAGGAGTGTGAGGAGACCTCAAAGTGGCACATGGCAGAGTGGGAGCACTGGGAGGCGGTACAGGGACCCAGGTCACACTGTGGGCTCAGCAGCAGCGTGACCAGGCGGTACGGGGGCCCATGGCAGATTTGGGGCCTGGCACACCTATGGGAGGCCTGTAATCTGCCAGCAACCTATGACAAAATGGAAAACCGCAGGAGTGTGAGGAGACCTCAAAGTGGCACATGGCAGAGTGGGAGCACTGGGAGGCGGTACAGGGACCCAGGTCACACTGTGGGCTCAGCAGCAGCGTGACCAGGCGGTACGGGGGCCCATGGCAGATTTGGGGCCTGGCGGCACCTATGGGAGGCCTGTAATCTGCCAGCAACCTATGACAAAATGGAAAACCGCAGGAGTGTGAGGAGACCTCAAAGTGGCACATGGTAGAGTGGGAGCAATGGGAGGCGGTACAGGGACCCAGGTCACACTGTGGGCTCAGCAGCAGCGTGACCAGGCGGTACGGGGGCCCATGGCAGATTTGGGGCCTGGCGGCACCTATGGGAGGCCTGTAATCTGCCAGCAACCTATGACAAAATGGAAAACCGCAGGAGTGTGAGGAGACCTCAAAGTGGCACATGGCAGAGTGGGAGCAATGGGAGGCGGTACAGGGACCCAGGTCACACTGTGGGCTCAGCAGCAGCGTGACCAGGCGGTACGGGGGCCCATGGCAGATTTGGGGCCTGGCGGCACCTATGGGAGGCCTGTAATCTGCCAGCAACCTATGACAAAATGGAAAACCGCAGGAGTGTGAGGAGACCTCAAAGTGGCACATGGCAGAGTGGGAGCACTGGGAGGCGGTACAGGGACCCAGGTCACACTGTGGGCTCAGCAGCAGCGTGACCAGGCGGTACGGGGGCCCCATGGCAGATTTGGGGCCTGGCGGCACCTATGGGAGGCCTGTAATCTGCCAGCAACCTATGACAAAATGGAAAACCGCAGGAGTGTGTGAGGAGACCTCAAAGTGGCACATGGCAGAGTGGGAGCAATGGGAGGCGGTACAGGGACCCAGGTCACACTGTGGGCCACCTTGTTGCAGCAGCAGCGTGACCAGGCGGTACGGGGGCCCATGGCAGATTTGGGGCCTGGCGGCACCTATGGGAGGCCTGTAATCTGCCAGCAACCTATGACAAAATGGAAAACCGCAGGAGTGTGAGGAGACCTCAAAGTGGCACATGGCAGAGTGGGAGCAATGGGAGGCGGTACAGGGACCCAGGTCACACTGTGGGCTCAGCAGCAGCGTGACCAGGCGGTACGGGGGCCCATGGCAGATTTGGGGCCTGGCGGCACCTATGGGAGGCCTGTAATCTGCCAGCAACCTATGACAAAATGAAACCGCAGGAGTGTGAGGAGACCTCAAAGTGGCACATGGCAGAGTGGGAGCAATGGGAGGCGGTACAGGGACCCAGGTCACACTGTGGGCTCAGCAGCAGCGTGACCAGGCGGTACGGGGGCCCATGGCAGATTTGGGGCCTGGCGGCACCTATGGGAGGCCCGTAATCTGCCAGCAACCTATGACAAAAAATGGAAAACCAGCAGCAGTGAGGTGTGAAAGGAGGCCACCATTTTAGCACGGTAGCGAGGGTCCAACAAGGTGGACAGCCAACAGGGACCCAGTCACACTGTCCCTCTGCAGCAGCATGGTTATTATTCGGCTGTCGCTACGCAAGCCCATGCAGCATATGGGCCATTTGTGCCACCCTAATGCGAGGGACTCCCTGCCTCCATCTGCCACAGCATACTGCCACGGTGGCGTCTGGGTCCTCTGTCTCCTCCTCCTCCTCCTCTACCAGTGGGCCATGGCAGCAGCTCCTGGGAGGCCACTGCCTGTCCGCTGATGTGGAAAAACCACCCCATTTCAGGAATAAATTGGAGCACCCAATGTCCTCCTCTAGGCCTCCTCTTCTTCACTGTCCTGCCCCCACAGGCGTCATGTGGCGTTGAGATCTGGGCCCATGGCAGCAGGGGCCTGGCAGCTATGGGAGGCCAGTGTAATCTGCCAGCACCCTATGTCATTGAACACACCAGCATGTGAGCAGACCTGAAAGTGGCACATGACATGACCCGTACATGGGACCCATGAGTCTCTGGACCTGGCAGCAGCATGAGGAGGCGGTAAGGGGGCCCATGGCAGATTAGTGGCCTGGCAGCAGCTATGGGAGGCCCGTAATCTGCCAGCACCCTATGTTACACAAAATTGAACCGCTTTTACCATCAGTGTGTGAGGAGACCTGAAAGTGCACATGGCAGAGTGAGGCGATGGAGACAGGCGGTTTGGCAGGATGGAGGCCGTACAGGGACCCATGACCCACTGTGAGGAGACTGGACCTGCAGCAGCATGAGGAGGCGGTACAGGGGCCCATGGCAGATTAGGGGCCTGGCAGCAGCAATGGGAGGCCCGTAATCTGCCAGCACCCTATGTCAAAAAAAAATTGAACACACACCAGCAGTGTGAGGAGACCTGAAAGTGGCACATGGCAGAGTGTGGCGATGGAGACAGCAGCAATGGGAGGCCGTACAGGGACCCATGAGACAGCACTCTGGACCTGGCAGCAGCATGAGTATAGGGGCCCATGGCAGATTAGGGGCCTGGCAGCAGCTATGGGAGGCCCGTAATCTGCCAGCACCCTATGTCAAAAAATTGAACACACAGCAGCAGTGTGAGGAGACCTGAAAGTGGCACATGGCAGAGTGAGGCGATGGAGACAGCAGCAATGGGAGGCCGTACAGGGACCCATGAGAGACTGTGGACCTGGCAGCAGCATGAGGAGGCGGTACAGGGGGCCCATGGCAGATTAGGGGCCTGGCAGCAGCTATGGGAGGCCCGTAATCTGCCAGCACCCTATGTCAAAAAATTGAACACACCAGCAGTGTGTGAGGAGACCTGAAAGTGGCACATGGCAGAGTGAGGCGATGGAGACAGCAGCAATGGGAGGCCGTACAGGGACCCATGACAGACTCTGTGGACTTGGCAGCAGCATGAGGAGGCGGTACAGGGGCCCATGGCAGATTAGGGGCCTGGCAGCAGCTATGGGAGGCCCGTAATCTGCCAGCACCCTATGTCAAAAAATTGAACACACCAGCAGCAGTGTGAGGAGACCTGAAAGTGGCACATGGCATGAGAGATGGAGACAGCAGCAATGGGAGGCCTACAGGCCCATGAGAGACATCTGGACCTGGCAGCAGCATGAGGAGGCGGTACAGGGGCCCATGGCAGATTAGGGGCCTGGCAGCAGCTATGGGAGGCCCGTAATCTGCCAGCACCCTATGACAAAAAATTGAACACACCAGCAGTGTGTGAGGAGACCTGAAAGTGGCACATGGCAGAGTGAGGCGATGGAGACAGCAGCAATGGGAGGCCGTACAGGGACCCATGACACACTCTGGACCTGGCAGCAGCATGAGGAGGCGGTACAGGGGCCCATGGCAGATTAGGGGCCTGGCAGCAGCTATGGGAGGCCCGTAATCTGCCAGCACCCTATGTCAAAAAATTGAACACACCAGCAGTGGGAGGAGACCTGAAAGTGGCACATGGCATGAGAGACGTGTGGCAGCAGCATGAGGAGGCGGTATAGGGGCCCATGGCAGATTAGGGGCCTGGCAGCAGCTATGGGAGGCCCGTAATCTGCCAGCACCCTATGTCAAAAAATTGAACACACCAGCAGTGTGAGGAGACCTGAAAGTGGCACATGGCATGAGAGACTGTGGACCTGGCAGCAGCATGAGGAGGCGGCGGTATAGGGCCCATGGCAGATTAGGGGCCTGGCAGCAGCTATGGGAGGCCCGTAATCTGCCAGCACCCTATGACAAAAAATGGAACACCACACAGCAGTGTGAGGAGACCTGAAAGTGGCACATGTTTGGGGCATGATTCATGGCGGATTTAGTCAGTTGTGTCAGGAACTGGTGGTTTGAAATCCAGACTAATCCACGCCTGATTCATTTTCACAAACGTGAGTCTCTCCACACTTTGGGTGGACAGTCGTGTCCTCCGCGGAGTTACAATACCTCCTGCCGCACTAAACACGCGCTCCGATGCCACGCTACTGGCCGGGCATGACAGCCTTTCAAGGGCAAATTCAGCTAGTTGGGGCCAAAGGTCAAGTTTCGTTGCCCAGTAGTCAAGGGGATTGTCTACCTCGGTTGGCAGGGTGCTGTCCAAGTAGGCCCAAGCCTGTTGTTTGAGCTCCTGCTCCAGGTCCACCTGATGCTGCTGCTGCTGCTGCTGCGGCTGGTTAGTAGTTTCCTCACTGCGCTGGTGAAGAAAGCTACTCATCATCGACTGCAGACTGAGGCAGCCGCTGCTGGTGGAGCTGCCACTGCTCCTACCACCACCCCCCCCTCCCCTGCTGCCATGGCAGCGGAACGCGAGCGCACAGGGCCCACAGTGTCTGAGGATGGACGTTGGCGCACAGAAGGCAGAGACCAACTGACTACATAGGTGGTTTTTATAGTACGTAATTTTGGCCTCCCTCTCAGCAGGTGTGAAAAAGGCCACCATTTTGGAACGGTAGCGAGGGTCCAACAAGGTGGACAGCCAAAAGTCATCCCTCTGTCTGATGGTTATTATTCGGCTGTCGCTACGCAAGCAACCGAGCATGCTATGGGCCATTTGCGCCAAGGAATGCGAGGGACTCCCTGCCTCCATCTCCACAGCATACTGCCACGGTGCGTCTGGGTCCTCTGTCTCCTCCTCCTCCTCCTCTACCAGATGCTCCCTGCTCCTCCACTCCTGTCCGCTGAGTGGAAAAACCACCCATTTCACTCAATAATTCCTGAGCACAAATGTCCTCCTCTACCTCCTCCTCTTCTTCCTGTCCTGCCCCCACAGGGGTCATGTGGCGTTGAGATCTGTGCGCCACGTCTACCGCACCCTGACCAGCCATTGTTAACAGCATTTGTTCCAGGACGTGCAACAGAGGAATGACGTCGTTCATCCCATAGTCCTGCCGACTCACGAATAGCGTGGCCTCCTCAAAGGGCCTGAGCAAGCGGCAGGTGTCACGCATGAGCTGCCAATGGCTGACATCGAAGTTACACAGGGGAGTACCTTTATCCGCTTGTAACATCAGGAAATCGGTGATGGCCTTTCGCTGCTCGTAAAGGCGGTCTAACATGTGTAGGGTTGAATTCCACCTTGTTGCAACGTCGCAGATCAGGCGATGCTGTGGAATTCCGTTCTGCCGCTGCAGCTCAATGAGGGTGTGCTTTGCGGTGTAGGAATGGCTGAAATGCATGCAAAGTTTACGTGACATTTTAAGGATGTCTTGCAGTGGGATGGTGGATTTTAGGAACCGCTTGACAACCAGATTGAACACGTGAGCCATGCATGGCGCATGGCACAACCTTCCTTGACGCAGAGCAGACACCATGTTCTTTCCGTTGTCGGTCAACATGGTTCCGATTTTCAGTTTGCGCGGAGACAGCCATCTGTCGATTTCTCTGTTCATTACACTCAGAAGTTCCTCCCCTGTGTGACTACGTTCGCCAAGGCATACCAGGTGCAGCACAGCGTGACACCGTTGCGCCCTGCACATGTGATATGCCGGTCGGGTAATGGGACTTGGCACGGGGGTGGCGGCTGAGGACACGGCGGAAGAAGAGGTGGTAGAGGCGGACATGTTTGCTGGACCAAGGACGTGCAAACGTGGAGGCAAAAGCGTCGTGACCTGTCCAAGTTGCTGGTGCGGCTGTGCCGGCACCACGTTCACCCAGTGGGCCGTAAATGACATGTACTGTCCCTGACCGTAGTTACAGCTCCACACGTCGGCGCTGCCGTGCACTTTGGCAGAGACCGACATGCTCAAAGACTGGCCCACCATCTCTTCTACATGTGAATGCAGGGCTGGCACTGCCTTTTTGGCGAAGAAATGACGGCTTGGCACTCTCCACCGCGGCGCGGCACAAGCCATCATTTCTCGGAAAGGTGCTGAGTCCACCAGTTGGAAAGGGAGGGACTGCAGCACCAGCAACTTGGACAGGAGGACGTTCAGCTTTTGCACCGTCGGGTGCGTGCTCGCAAACTGTTGTCTCTTGGAAACGGATTCCAAGAAAGACTGCTGACGGAATCCGAGAAGAGGAGTAGCAGGAGAAGGAGCATCTGAACGAGCGGAAGATGCCAACGAGCGACAACTCCCCTCAGCAGAGGTGTTGGAGCCTTGACTGGCTGATAGAGGGCGATTGACGTCGTCGGGTGACGGAGCAAGTAACGGAGCGGGTGATGGAGCGGGGGCTGGGGCAGGCAGAACCGCCGTATCTTTATCACGGTTTTCCCAGGCCACCGAATGGCGACGCTGCATATGCTGACGCAACGCTGTAGTCCCAACATGGGCCCCCTGGCCACGCTTGACTTTCTGGCCACATAGTCGACATACGGCTACGTTTACTTCCTCGGGCGGCTTGACGAAAAATTGCCACACCACCGAGTAGGAAACTTTGCCCCCCGCTACTCCTCACTGGCTGACTGCTACTTCCTCCGTGCACACCGGCACCACTACTGGCCGTGGTGGTAGGCTGCAGTGGAGCTGGTGCTCTACTCCGTGGCCGTTTGGCTCCACTGACACTGCTGCGACCCTGCTGCCTCCTGGGCAACCCACCGACTGTTTCGCTCGCTGCCAAGCTGGCACCCTCTTCTCCTGATGATGCGGAAGAAATTACCTGATGACGACGAGGCTGCCAAGTGCGATCAACCTCCTCATCATCAAGTAGGGTCTCCGCCTCACTACTAGCCCCCCTCGGCTGCGTCTGGGTCAGGAGACAGACCTGTCTCTAGACCGGCTACCGAGCCACTCTCCTCGCCAGTACTTCTTCGCCTGGCTGCTGAAAAGGCGGATGTCTCCCCCCGTTCCTGACCGCCCTCTGTTAGCTCTTCCTCACACTGTACAGTGGGGCTGAGCCCACAGCATGCGATACTTCGCTTGGTGAGGGAACAGCAAAGGACAGGGGCAGGTAGAGGACACGTGATTTCAGTGGGCTTGCTCCCGGGCCATGCCAACTAACGGTTGTGTCTGACGTACCCACCGACCGTTGGCTGTAGGTGTCAGAGGTGACCTGGGAAGAGGAAGACGACCGAGCCAACCAATCGATGACGGCAGGGTTGTCGGTGGAGACACGACCGCTGGATGACACCGGGAGCACTGGCCTCTGGCTGCGAATAGTGCTGCCTCGAACCCTTCCTCTGCTGCCACGTCTGCTCGCTCCCTAAAACATTGCCTCCTCTGCCACTCCTCTGCGTGTTGTCTGACATACTCTTTAATTCAACGATTCTGTGTCCCTGAGTAACAATTCTGTGTCCCTGAGTAACAATTCTGTGTCTGTCCCTGAGTAACAATTCTGTGGCCCTAAGTAACGGTTCTGTGGCCCTCAGTAACAATTCTGTGTCCCTGAGTAACGTTTCTGTGGCCCTAAGTAACGGTTCTGTGTCCCTCAGCAACAATTCTGTGTCCCTGAGTAACAATTCTGTGTCTGTCCCTGAGTAACAATTCTGTGGCCCTAAGAAACGGTTCTGTGTGCCCTCAGTAACAATTCTGTGTCCCTGAGTAACAATTCTGTGGCCCTAAGTAACGGTTCTGTGGCCCTCAGTAACAATTCTGTGTCCCTCAGTAACAATTCTGTGTCTGTCCCTGAGTAACAATTCTGTGGCCCTAAGTAAAATGGTTCTGTGGCCCTCAGTAACAATTCTGTGTCCCTGATTAACGTTTCTGTGGCCCTAAGTAACGGTTCTGTGGCCCTCAGTAACAATTCTGTGTCCCCCTCAGTAAACAATTCTGTGTCTGTCCCTGAGTAACAATTCTGTGGCCCTAAGTAACGGTTCTGTGGCCCTCAGTAACAATTCTGTGTCCCTGATTAACAATTTCTGTGGCCCTAAGTAACGGTTCTGTGGCCCTCAGTAACAATTCTGTGTCCCTGAGTAACAATTCTGTGTCTGTCCGAGTAACAATTCTGTGGCCCTAAGTAACAATTCTGTGGCCCTTAGTAACAATTTTGTGTCTGTCCCTGAGTAACAATTCTGTGGCCCTAAAAGTAATGGTTCTGTGGCCCTCAGTAACAATTCTGTGTCCCTGAGTAACGTTTCTGTGGCCCTAAGTAACGGTTATGTGGCCCTCAGTAACAATTCTGTGTCCCTGAGTAACAATTCTGTGTCTGTCCGAGTAACAATTCTGTGGCCCTAAGTAACAGTTCTGTGGCCCTCAGTTACAATTCTGTGTCTGTCCCTGAGTAACAATTCTGTGGCCCTAAGTAACGGTTCTGTGTCCCTCAGTAACAATTCTGTGTTTGTCCCTGAGTAACAATTCTGTGGCCCTAAGTAACGGTTCTGTGGCCCTCAGTAACAATTCTGTGTCCCTCAGTAACAATTCTGTGTTTGTCCCTGAGTAACAATTGTGTGGCCCTAAGTAACAGTTCTGTGGCCCTCAGTAACAATTCTGTGTCTGTCCCTGAGTAACAATTCTGTGGCCCTAAGTAACGGTTCTGTGGCCCTCAGTAACAATTCTGTGTCCCTGAGTAACAATTCTGTGGCCCTAAGTAACGTTCTGTGGCCCTCAGTAACAATTCTGTGTCCCTCAGTAACAATTCTGTGTTTGTCCCTGAGTAACAATTCTGTGGCCTAAGTAACGGTTCTGTGGCCCTCAGTAACAATTCTGTGTCCCTGAGTAACAATTCTGTGGCCCTAAGTAACGGTTCTGTGGCCCTCAGTAACAATTCTGTGTGTCCCTGAGTAACAATTCTGTGTCTGTCCCTGAGTAACAATTCTGTGGCCCTAACTAAAGTTTCTGTGGCCCTAAGTAACAGTTCTGTGGCCCTCAGTAACAATTCTGTGTCCCTGAGTAACGTTTCTGTGGCCCTAAGTAACAATTCTGTGGCCCTCAGTAACAATTCTGTGTCTGTCCCTGAGTAACAATTCTGTGGCCCTAACTAACGTTTCTGTGGCCCTAAGTAACAGTTCTGTGGCCCTCAGTAACAATTCTGTGTCTGTCCCTGAGTAACAATTCTGTGGCCCTAACTAACGTTTCTGTGGCCCTAAGTAACAGTTCTGTGTCCCTGAGTAACATTTCTGTGGCCCTAAGTAACAATTCTGTGGCCCTCAGTAACAATTCTGTGTCTGTCCCTGAGTAACAATTCTGTGGCCTTAAGTAACGGTTCTGTGGCCCTCAGTAACAATTTGTGTCCCTGAGTAACAATTATGTGGCCCTAAGTAACGGTTCTGTGGCCCTCAGTAACAATTCTGTGTCCCTGAGTAACTATTCTGTGTCTGTCCCTGAGTAACAATTCTGTGGCCCTAACTAACGTTTCTGTGGCCCTAAGTAACAGTTCTGTGGCCCTCAGTAACAATTCTGTGTCCCTGAGTAACGTTTCTGTGGCCCTAAGTAACAATTCTGTGGCCCTCAGTAACAATTCTGTCTGTCCCTGAGTAACAATTCTGTGGCCCTAACTAACGTTTCTGTGGCCCTAAGTAACAGTTCTGTTGTTGCCCTCAGTAACAATTCTGTGTCTGTCCCTAAATAACAATTCTGTGGCCCTAACTAACGTTTCTGTGGCCCTAAGTAACAGTTCTGTGTCCCTGAGTAACGTTTCTGTGGCCCTAAGTAACAATTCTGTGGCCCTCAGTAACAATTCTGTGTCTGTCCCTGAGTAACAATTCTGTGGCCCTAACTAACGTTTCTGTGGCCCTAAGTAACAGTTCTGAAGCCCTCAGTAACAATTCTGTGTCTGTCCCTGAGTAACAATTCTGTGGCCCTAACTAACGTTTCTGTGGCTCTAAGTAACAATTCTCTGGCACTCAGTAACAATTCTGTCTGTCCCTGAGTAACAATTCTGTGGCCCTAACTAGCGTTTCTTTGGCCCTAAGTAACGATTCTGTGGCCCTCAGTAACAATTCTGTGTCCCTGAGTAATGCTTCTCTGTCCCTAAGTAACGTTTCTCTGTCCCCAAGTAACGTTTCTGTGGCCCTAACTCTGTCCCTAATACAGAGCGGTCTGCCTCTCTTGAATGACTGGAGGCAAATGAAGAATTCTAAAATGGCCGCTATTTATAGCTCAACCATTACACAGTGCTGGCTGGCTGGCTGCTGATTGGCTAATGCGATCACATGTCATTAATGAATGCATTATGGGTCAGCGCGCCTTGTCTGCGCGCCTTCCCAGACATCCCCGCTCCGTCGCCGCACATGTCGCCGCCATTTTAGGAAAAATTTTGATTTGCGCGTCCGAAGTAGGCTATTTTTCGGATTCGGCGCGAATCGAAAATTTTCCAATATTCAAAACGAATTCCACTTCGCCTACTTCGATTCGCTCATCTCTAATGATGACATTAAGGCTGGCCATACATTATACAATTTTCTTGAGATTTTTGGTTTAGATTTACCAAAAACCATATAATAGGAGGTCAAAACTAATAACACTTTCAATTGTATCCAATTAGGCGGGCTCTTGCACTACATAGTTGAACTTAAATCTAAGAGAAATTGGGCAGAAACTTGTATAGTGTATGGCCAGCCTTAGGCACATCATTCAGCCTTATTGTCCCTGATTAACCACTTGAAGATGGGACTGTTTCACCCCCGTCCTGCCCAGGTTATGTTTCAGATTTCAGTATAGTCACACTTTGATAGTTACTCACGTAACACTGTGTCCAAATTATTATTTTTTTTTATTTTTTGAGACAGATGGAGCTTTCTTTTGGTGGCATTTTATCACCGGTGTTTTTTTATTTTTTTGCTAAATAAAGGGAACATTTTGGAAGAGAAGCATTTTTCTTAGTTTCTCTTAGACAACTTTGTAAATAAATAATCTTGCTTCACAAATGTATTCTGCTCCATTTCTCTGGTGAAATCAGTGCACAGCTGTAGAGTCTACAAACTATCATACATACAGTATATACAGTGTATTCGAAAATTGATCAAAATTGATTATCTGACTGCCTATCATTTCTGGAGGCCCCAAAATGCTAGAAAAGTACAAATACCCCCATTTTGGAAAGTAGACAGTCTGAGGTATTTAGTAAAAGGCATGCTGATTTTTTTTTAAGTTTTAATTTTTGCCACAATATATTGGAAAATCAAGAAATTTAACAACTTGTATTTTTCTCACAAAGTTGTCATTAACAAGCTAATCCTCACACACAGTATAACCCCCCCCCCCCCCAAAGAAAACATTCTGTTATTGTTCCCAATTATGGGATACCACATGTGTGGGACTTTTTCACAGCCTAACCACTTATTGAGTCCCAAAATCCAATCAGCACTTTCAGATTTTTTAGAGGCATAATTAATGTACCTGGTAGGGATAGGCTGTATGTTCAAGTCGAACACAAGTTCGACTCGAACATGGGTCGTTCGTGTGTTCACTGAACACACACATGGTAAGGGTGTTCAGCGGGCTGTTCGCCCACCACACCCCCCACACAATGCACTGCTCCCTGACAGTGCACTGTGATTGGACAAAGCAATGCACCTGACCACGTTGGATCTACTTCGGGGGACCTTTTTAATTTTTATTTTTTTAATAAAGGACTTGTCAAAGACTTTCTCCTGTCTTTTTTTACTCTACATTTTTCTTTTTGTGAATAGGCAGCGGTACCATGTACTGCATGGTCATCCACAATGGGGAGGGTGGGATCTTGGGGCCCCCTTGTTAAAGGAGGTTCCCTGTTTTCAATAAGGTACCCGTCCACAGACCCCCACAACCACAGGGCATGGTTGTGGGGAAGAGACCCTTGTTCCCATCAACATGGGTCAAGGTGCTTTGGGGGGGAGCCCCCCACCCCAAAGCACCCCCCATGTTGAGGGAATGTGGCCTGGTATGGATCAGCGCTCACTCGTCCGCCGCTTTCCTGACCTGCTGGGCTGCATGCTCGGAAAAGGGTCTGGTTTAGATTTTGGGTGGGCACCTACGCCATTTTTAAAAAAGGGCTTGGTATGGATGGGTGGGGGGACCCCACACCAGTTTTTTAATATTTTTTTTAATTATCAGGAAATCCCAACAATTCATTTGACATTCAGCTGTCAGCGAGGAACCCCACTGACAGCTGGAACATGAATGAATGTCTCACTACTAAAATACCACCTGACTTCGTAATATAATTCATGCTGTATTTCAGTAACTGAGCGTTATCTTACTACATACTCAGATGCGGTAAGATACTGCTCAGGGTATTGTTCGGTTCATGTTCGAAGTTCGCGGTCGAACATTCTGTAGGTTCGGATGTTCGACCACAAACTGAACAGGGGAGTGTTCGGCCCGTTATTACTACTTAGCACAAGGACAATGGAAACACCTACATAATGACCACATTGTAGAAAGCAAACACAGCAAGGTATTTTATAAGAGATATAATGATTCTTTTGAACATATCATTTTTTGCTACATGTTTTTTGAAAATGACAAAATAAAATGAAAATTATTATTTTTTTTTTTTTACACAAAGTTGTCAATTAGTAGGAAGCTTCTAACACACAGCATAGGCATATATAGAATTACACCCTAAAATACATTCTTCTACTATTCCCAAGTATGGGAATACTACATGTGTGAGACTTTTTAACAGTCTAGCCACATAGAGAGGCCCAAAATCTAACGAGCACCTCCAGGCTTTCTTGGGGCATATATTACACATGTAATTTCCTGACTACATATTACATTTTTGAAGGCCTTGGAGTACCGGGACAGTAAAAACACCCACAAAATAGCCATATTTGAAAAGTAAACATCCTGTCATATTTTTAAAATGTGTAGTAAGGCTTTTGGAAATGTTATTTTTTTATTACAAGTTTTTGAAAAATGTGGAAAGAGAATGAAAATATATATATTTTTTTACACAAAGTTGTTGATTAACCTCCCTGGCGGTATGATTATTTCAGATTTTTGGTGCTGAAAGCGGGGGTACCATTTTTTTGCATGGAAATATGTATTTTTTTTATTGTAGGCTGTAATTTTTAGGAAAAACTCACTGAAATCTGTCCGAACAAGAGTCTAGTAAACATCCCGGGTATGATAAAATTTGAAACACAAAATCATAAATTATAATTTAATAAATAATCATAAAAATAATATAAAAATAATAAAAAATTTAATTCAATAATATAATCAAACCAAAAACACTGAAATGTGAAATATAGCGCCAAGTTCGCACATTGCTGAGCTCAGTCGCAAAATCGTTTTCAGTGTCTGATGACGAATTTCCCACACAAATCATTATCACTCAATTCTGCAAGTGGTTCTGATTTACTATCGCTGTTCTCTAGCTGATCTAAACCGCTTTTGACCTAAAGGGACACTTTTTGGACGCCATGGACGTTTCTCAGTTTCCAGGCAGAAAGAACAGACAAAAATGCAGGCAGGGCACAGGACAAAGCACTAGGGACAATATGTATGTGAAATTGGTTGAGACAGCAATGTTTTACTATGTAAAATGTAAAAAAAAAAAATGACATTTTTTAAAATTTTTAAATTTCCCGCCGCCGGCGGCTGCGGCGCCCGTACGTCCCGACGTCACAGGGACAGGACACAGAAGCTGGATGCCGGCATCGGCCGGAGGAGATGGCCGGGGACGCTGCAGGGGACACATCGTGGGAGCGCAGGGTAAGGTAAGTGAAGAACACATGCCGGAGCAGTGCCGCAGGGTAAGCCCGAGTGTAGCTCGGGGTTACCGCTTTTGGTACTGAAATGTTACCCCGAGCTACACTCGGGAATACCGCCAAGGAGGTTAATAAGATATTTCTAATACACGGCATGGAAATACTTAGAGTTACATCCCAAAAACCCATTCTATTACTCCTCCCAGGTATGGAGATTCCACATGTGTAAGACTTTTTCAATGCTTGGACTGATTATGTAGTCAAAATGGCATCTTGTGTATCACAAAAACCAACTAACACTGTACAGAAAAGAATGTACTGTAATGATCATCTCTATATTAGTGGTCAGGGAAGACAGCATAGTGTAGCTTCACCTACAGCAATCCCTGTTCCTAAAAGTGAAGTAGGCCTGATCTATTGGTACATGGCTGCCCCATAGCAAAAATGCTATGTTCACTGGTCAGGAAGTACAGGAGGCTAAACAAAGGGTAAACAAAAGAGTACCTGTGGTTCCAGTAGTGCAGTTTACCTGTAGTTCCAGTAGTGCAGTTGTCTGCAGAGGATGGATGAAACTGGTGTTTCTCAGGAACATAGTCATTGGGATGTGAAGATGGGTCAGTGATGGGTTTCATCAATTGGTCATTTAAATCTACACCTCTGATGTTTAGATTGTATGTGTGTACGCACTGAGATTTTTGCACCGGACTGAGCACTGAGGTGTCTTCTTGGATGGAAGAAAGGACATAGACATCCCACCTATCCTTCCATTTAAGGCCGATATGTCAGGTATCAGAAACGTGGCAGGCTGATATAAAATGTTATCATATAGAGGTAGTTTCCCTGATAGAACATGGGCGATGTAAGGTCCCACACTATTTTTCCACTGATACCCATATAAAATTGGGCATCATGGGGCTCCAGGCAGCTGTCTTTTACTTCATAAATGCAAAAGGCATACCTGTATGTGTACCTGGCATGTTGCCACTGGACTCTAGAAGAGTGGAGACATATTCTCTGGAGTGATGAATCACGCTTGTCTGTCTGACAATCCAATGGATGTGTCTGGGTTTGGCGGTTGCCAGGAGAATGGTACTTGACTGATTGCATTGTGCCAAGTGTAAAGTTTGGTGGAGGGGGGATTATGATGTAGGGTGTGTTTTTCAGGGGTTGGGTTTGGCCCCTTAGTTCCAGTAAAGAGAACTCTTAAAAGCGTCAGCATACCAAGACATTTTGGGCAATTTCATGCTCCCAACTTTGTGGGAAGAGTTTGGGGATGGCCCCTTCCTGTTCCAACATGATTGCATACCACTGCACAAAGCAAGGTCCATAAAGACATGGAGGAGCCAGTTTGGGGTGGAGGAACTTGACTGGCCTGTACAGAGTTCTGACCTCAACCCAATAGAGCACTTTTGGGATGAATTAGAGTGGAGACTGCAAGCCAGCCAGACCTTCTCGTCTGACATCAGTGCCTGACCTCACAAAATGCGCTTCTGGAAGAATGGTCAAACCTTCCCATAGACACCCTCCTAAACCTTGTGGACAGCCTTCCCAGAAGAGCTGAAGATGTTATAGCTGCAAAAGGGCGGGGCCAACTCAATATTGAACCCTACGGACTAAGACAAGATGCCATTAAATCCATGTGTGTGTAAAGGCAGGCTGACCAATACTTTTGGCAATATAGTATAGATATCTCACCTATCCTTCCATTTAAGGACCAAAGTTTCTTCATTCTGCAAACTTTCTGACTCCTCCCATTTTAGCCTCTTGGTGACCAGTCTTTATGGAAAGCCCTTGTGATCTGGTCACACTGTACCATAAGCTACCAATATGTCAGGTGTTAGAAATGTGGCAGGCCGGTTTAACATTTTCTCACATAGAGATGGTTTCCCTGATAGAACAAGGATGATGTAAGGTCCCACACTATTTTTCCACTGCTACCCATATACGTTGGGCATCCAGGGGGCTCCAGGAGGCCATATTTTACTTCATAAATGCAAAAGTCATATGTGTACCTGGTGGCCCTCATACATACAGTACAGCCAGAAACACGAAAGGCATTCTCACTCGTGAGCCTTTATTTATGACATGGTATTCAGGACAGGTTCTGACTGGCGATCAGGTTACGACGCTGGCTACGGTGACACCGTTACTGGTGTGATGGTGATCAGATACTGGTGAGAAGGCGATCAGGTACAGGTGTTGTAGGCTGCATTGGGAACACAGATGGGAATACAGATGTTGCTGACTGCACTGATGAAACTGGTACATCAGTTGGCTTCACTGCTGACACTGGTAAATACGTTTCTGGCTGTACTGGTGAAATTGGTACAGGTGCTATTGGTTGCACTGGTGACACTGGTAAAGATGTTTTTGCTGGCTATACTGGTGACACTGGTACAGGTGTTGCTGACTGTACTGGTGACACTGGTAAAGATTAGAGATGAGCGAATCGAACTTGGCGAAGTGGAATTCGTTTAGAATATTAGGAAAAATTTGATTTGCGCCGAATCCGAATTTTAGCAAACTTCGGATGCACGAATCGAATTTTCCCCGATCGGCCGCTTTTCATCCCTTCTACAGCCGGCTGTGAAAAAATGTCCTGCAGAGAGCTCCGCTATTTCTGACAGTTCTCTGACAGTTCCTTCACATTTACAGCGGTTTGAAACATTGTATGTATTTGTTTCCATTTAGGATACAGATGTTTTTATTCGGAAACAAATAGATACAAATGTTTCAAACCGCTGTAAATAGTGAAGGAACTGTCAGAGAACTGTCAGAAATAGCGGATCTCTCTGCAGATACACTTTTTGCTGGACTGGAATTATTCTTATTTTCATCCTACTTCTTCTCTTCTTCTTCTTCTCTTCTTCTTCATCCTCATCTTCTTCTACTTCTTCTTCTTCTTCTCTTCTTCTTCTTCTTTCTTCTTCCTCATCTTCTTCTTCTTCTTCCTCTTCAGCCTCTTCTTCTTTCTTCTTCTCCTCTTCTTCTTCTTCCTCTTCTTCTTCTTCTTCTTCTTCTTCTTTCTCCTCATCTTCTTCTTCTTCTTCTTCTTCTTCTTCTTCATCCTCATCTTCTTCACTCCTCCTCAACTTCTTCTTCTTCATCCTCATCTTCTTCTTCTTCATCCTCATCTTCTTTCTTCTTCTTCTTCATCCTCATTTTCTTCTTCTTCTTCTTTCATCATCCCTCACCTTCTTCTTCTTCAATCCTCATCTCTATATTCTTCTTCTTCTTCATTCTCTTCTTCTTCATCTTCTTCGTCTTCTTCTTCTTCTTCTTTTTCATCAACTTCATTCTCTTCTTCATCCTCTTCTTCTTCTTCTTCATCTTCTTCTCTTCTTCTTCTTCTTCTTCTTCTTCTTCTTCTTCAACTTCTTCTTCATCCTTCTTCTTCTTCTTCTTCTTCTTCTTCTTCATCCTCCATCCGTCCTCTTCTTCTTCTTCTTCTTCTTCTTCTTCTTCATCCTCATCTTCTTCTTCTTCTTCTTCTTCTTCTTCTTCATCTTCTTCTTCTTCTTCTTCTTCATCCTCATCCTCCTCTTCTTCCTCTTCTTCTTCTCTCATCTTTTTCTTTTCTTCTTCTTCTTCTCATCCTCATCTTCTTCTTCTTTCATCTTCATCCTCATCCTCCTCTTCTTCTTCTTCTTCTCTTCATTCATCCCAAATCTCATCCTTCTTCTTCTTCTTCTTCTTTCTTCCTCCTCATCCCTCATCTCCTCTTCTTCTTCATCCTCATCTTCTTCTTCTTCTTCTTCTTCTTCCTCATCTTCTTCTTCATCCTCATTCTTCTTCTTCTTCTTTCATCTTCTTCGTCTTCTTCTTCTTCTTCATCTTCTTCTTCCTCTTCTCTTCTTCTTCTTCATCTTATCTTTCTTCTTCTTCTCCTTCTTCTTCTTCTTCATCCTCATCATCTTCTTCTTCTTCTTCTTCTTCTTCTTCCTTCTTCTTCATCTATCCTCATCCTCCTCCCTTCTTCTTCTTTCATCCTTCATCTTTCTCTTCTTCTTCTTCTCCTTCATCTTCTTCTTCATCCTCCATCTTCATCTTCTTCCTCTTATCTTTTTAATCTCATTCTTCTTCTTCTTCTTCTTTCTTCTTCTTCTTCTTCTTTCTCTCTTTCGTCTTCTTCTTCTTCCTTCATCTTCTTCTTCATCTTCTTCTTCTTCTCTTCTTCTTCTCTTCATCTTCTTCGTCTTCTCTCTTCTTCTTCTTCTCTTCTTCATCTTCTTCTTCTTCTTCTTCTTCATCTTCATCTTCTTCTTCTTCATCCTCTTCTTCTTCTTCTTCTTCATCTTCTTTTCTTCTTCTTCTTCATCTTCCTTCTTCATCTTCTTCTTCTTCTTCTTCATCTTCATATCTTCTTCTTATCTTCTTCATCCTCATCTCCTCTTCTTCTTCTTCTTCTTCTTCTTCTTCATCCTCATCATTCTTCTTCTTTCTTCTTCTTCATCCTCATCCTCGTCTTCTTCTTCTTTTCATCCTCATTCTTTTTCTTCTTTTCTTCTTCTTCTTCCTCCATCTTCTTCTTCTTCTTCTCTCATCAATGACCTCCTCTTCTTCTTCTTCTTCTTCATCCTCATCTTCTTCTTCTTCTTCTTCTTTTCATCACCATCCTCATCCTCCTCTTCTTCTTCTTCTTCATCCTCATCTTCTTCTTCTTCCTCATCTTCTTCTTCATCCTCATCTTCGTCTTCTTCTTCTTCTTCCCTCATCTTCATTTCTTCTTCTTCTTCATCCTCATCTTCTTCTTCTTCTTCTTCTTCATCCTCACTTCTTCTTCTTCTTCCTCATCTTCTTTCTTCTTCTTCTTCTTCATCTTCATCTTCTTCTTCTTCTTCTTCTTCTTCTTCTTCTTTTCTTCTTCTTTTCTTCTCCACTCTGCCATGGGCCCCAGTACCGCCTCCTCATGCTGCTGCCAGGTCCAGAGTGTGTCATGGGTCCCTGTATGGCCTCCCATTGCTGCTGCCAGGTCCAGAGTGTGTCATGGGTCCCTGTATGGCCTCCCATTGCTGCTGCCTTCCACCGCCACACTGTGGCTCCACACTCTGGTTTTTCAGGCCCCGTGACTGCCCAAATGAGTGAAGTGTGCGGTGATTCTAAGATCGACGGCATCATTTGCATGTCATACTGACTGACAGTATTATTTCTCTTCCCCAGCAGACTCACCAAGGACATTAAAATTAAAGGTACAATGTTCTGCACATAATATAAAGGCTCTCAAGCCTAGAAACCCTTTTTATAAGTTAAATTTGCAGCGAATAAATTCGCATCAAATCAAATTTATTCCAGCAAATTCAGCGAATCAGCCGAATAAAATTTTTTGAATAATTCGCTCATCTCTAGTAAAGATGTTTTGGCTGTACTGGTGACACTAGTAAATATTTTCTGGCTGTACTTCTGACACTGGTAAATATGTTTTTGGCTGTACTGGTGAAATTGGTACCATTGTTGCTGGTTGCACTAGTGAGACTGGTAATGATGTTTATGGCTGTACACTGGCGACAATGGTACAGGTGTTGCTGGTTGCACTGGTGACATTAGTAAAGATGTTTCTGGCTGTATTGGTGACACTGGTACAGGTGGCTTCAGGCTGTTCTGGTGACACTGGTAAAAGATGTTTCTGGTTGTACTGGTGACACTGGTAAAGATGTTTCTAGTTGTACTGGTGACACTAGGACAGGTGCTGCTGGTTGCACTGGTGACACTGGTAAAATATGTTTTTTTCGAGCTGTACTGGGTGACACTGGTGCTGCTGGCTGAGTACTGGTGACAATGGTAAAGATGTTTCTCTGGTTGTACTGGTGACACTGGTAAAGGTGTTGCTGGCTGCACTGGTGACAACTGGTAATATTGTTTTTGGCTGTACTGGTGACACTGGTGCTGTTGGCTGTACTGGTTGACACTGGTGCAGGTGCTGCTGGCTGCACTGGTGACACTGGTAAAGAATGTTTTTGGCTGTACTGGTGACACTGGGACAATTTTGTGTGCTGCTGGCTGCACTGGCGACATTGGGACAGCTGATTGCTTGCTGTACTGGTGACAATGGTACAGCTCTTGCTAATAGCACGTTAGGCACTAGGACAGGCGTGGCTTAGCAATCACAGGGCACTGAAGATGGCTTAGCACTGGCATGTAACAGTGTTTTTTACAGTAAACAATGACAGTAACTCATATAATCACGGATTTTGCTCTGTCACCTTTCACACCTCTTTTGAGAGAAAACAAAAGAAATCAGCCTTTGTTTACCTGTTTTGATCACTGTGATATTGGTCACAAAACAATCATATGGTACAGGGCCAATTTAATTTTCCCTGTACCCTGGTCTGTGATCTCCGGTGTCCCCCATGAAAACATCATATATAGTGGTGATATTTCTGCTGCTACTATGAGGAGTGTTCATTCAAACTGGGACCTTTAATCTTACAGGTATAAAAAGTGATGCTAGCGTGATGATATTATTATTATTATTATTACAGTATTTATATAGCGCCAAAGGGTTTGCTCAGCACACTGTACAGTAGCAAGGGGGGCAGAACATGAGACAAGACAGAAACAATACACTACATGGTGGGCACTTAGGCGATTGTAGGGGGGAGGAGGGGGGGGGGGGGGGTGGGGGGTGGGGTGTGGGGGGGGTGGGGTGAGTGGCAATCTCGTGGGCGGTGAGTGAGGTGCTGGGTGAGGTGGGGGGGGGGGTGGGGAGTGCAGGGATTTGAAAGTGGAGAAGAGAGCCAGAAGTAGTAAGTGGCAAGTGTGTCCTATTACTGATAGGCAACGCACATGCCGTGGGCCAGTCCAGAGACTAATCAAGATGGAAGACAACAGTGTAAATGGAACATCCATGACGAGCAGCGTGTGGTGATGATGTTTTCTTGTGAATGAAGGTGTAAAAGGCCAGTGGATATCTGCAGAAGACTTCAAGCACAGTACGGTGATGAGACACTCAGCCGCAGTAAGACATTTGAATAGTGTAGATGTTTCCAAGATGGCCGTACATCCATCAGTGAGGATCCCGCTGTGGTGGTTCCCAGCCCACAGCAGTCATTTCTGTGAATATTCAGCATGTGGAACACCTGATCCTGGATAATCGACACAGAAGCTGTTGTGAAATTGCACAAGAGACAAATTTTCTGTTGGAACGGTGAGACTAAAGTGAAGCCGGCTGTCCTAGAATGGTTCTGGTTGTACGGACAAATCTTTCTCTATTCCAGAACTTTACAGGTATGAGTTTTAACATTGGGATAAGTGTATAAATGTAGTAGGGGAGAATGTATAACAATAAATGCAGTTTCCCCTACTTGAAATTTGTTCTTTTATTATATAAATTTAAAAGTCCTGGTTTGACTTGAATGCCGCTTTTATATATGACAGCTTCTTTCCCGTCAATGGTTGCTAAGGAAGCAGCAGGTTCTTGCACCCGCCATGTTCTTAGAAACCAGTGACATCACCTGGCCTATTCATTTGCTGAGCAAGAATCACCAGCTATGTAAACAAAGGTGGTGATGTTGGCTGACATGACTGAGCAGATATGGTCATGGTCAAAGCCCAGATATAGCCATGGACATATTTGGTCAGAGATATCATCCACTATTCCTGCTTAAGGGCTTTTTTTTATTATTAAAAGACTTGACAAATGTTGTTGAGTGTCTATTTACTATTTTCATTTTATTTTTGTAAATTAATATTTTATCTACTGTGTATCCCTTATTCATTCATGCTGGAAGGGGGGAGAGATCTGGAAGCCCTCTAATTTTAAAGGGGATTCCAGATTCTAAAAATTTGCCCCATGCCCCCCACAGCCACCAGGTCAGGGTTGTGGGGAAGAGACCATTGGCCTCACCAACATGGGGCCACCTACTTTGAGGGCTAGTGGACTGCTATGGTTTAAAGTGGTTGTAAAGGCTGAAGGTTTTTTACCTTCATGTATTCTATGCACAAAGGTAAAAAACCTTCAGTGTATAGTTCCCCCAATACTTACCTGAGCCCCATTTCAGTCTAGCAATGTGCACAAGAGCAGTGGCTCTCCTGGCTTTCTCTATCCTTATTGGCACAGACACAGCAGTGGGAGCCATTGGCTCTCATTGTTTTCAACCACAGCCAGTGAGGAGGGAGTGGTGGGTGGGGCTGGCCATGCTTTGTGTGTATTATGGACACACAGAGAGAGACTTGGGAGTGAGCATGCACAAGTGCCCCCATAGCAAGTGGCTTGCTATGGGAGCACTTGGTGGGGGGTAGAAGCTGGGATCGCCATCAGGGGACCTGAGAAGAGTAGGATCAGGGCTGCTCTTAACAAAATCATTACACAGATCAGGTAAGTATGACATGTTTATTATTAAAAAATACATTTACAATCACGTTAATAGGAGAGGGCAGTGCAGCTTGGATTAGGGTCTGGTAATAATTTTAGGGAGATCCCTTGCCATTTATTTGCATGAGGCTCCTCTACTTCATACCAGTGTAGAGGTGAAGGTTTTTGGAGACCCTTTGTCCTTTCCACCAATCCCTTGCCTTTAAGCCTTACAAATGGGGATAATTGATTTGCAGTTCCGGCTCTTCTTGATTTCAGTGGGGTTGGGATTTGGCATCCAGACTTATGATATGTTTGCTGAACATCAAGTGAACCAAACCTGGTTCTGTCCATCTCATCCCTACATACAGGAATACCAGATGCCACCTTGTAGACATCCAGTATCTGAGCACAAAGAATTATTCAGTATGAGGAAACAGAAACATTTTCTTGTTTAGCAGGATAACAACTAGAAGCTCCATGACTGGTCTCATGATTGCTGAAAGCACGCCATTATCAGATGTTATTTTATCTCCGTATTTTCCAATGTAATAGTTTGCACAGAATAAGTGTTTATTAACCAGTTCAGCTTTTGTATCGTTATGCTCCATGTGTACCACTATAGGTCTGTCTAATTCAGCAATATTTCATTACTTAACCACTTGCACTCTGGAAAATGTTATCGCTTTCATAACCAAGGCATTTTATTGCTATTCAGCACTGCGCTACTTTAACTGGCAATAGCTTGGTCATGAAACGCTGCACCCAAACTATATTTATATATTTTTTTTCACACAAATAGAGCTTTCTTTTGTTGGTATTTGGTCACTGCCGGGTGTTTTTATGTTTTGCTATATAAATAAAAAAAAAAAAGGAACATTTTGAAAGACAAAAAAAAAACATTTTCTACTTTCTGCTATAAAATATATCCAATAAAATCAAATTTCTTCATAAATTTAGACCAAAATGTATTCTCATACATGTCTTTGGTAAAAAAAAAAATCCCAATAAGTGTATATTAATTGGTTTGGGTGAAAGTTACAGTGTCTACAAATGATAGTAAATATATCTGAAAATTGCTCAGTCCTGATGTACCAACAGCCAATCATTTCTTAAGGCCCTAGAACAGTACAAATACCCCAAATGACCCCTTTTTGGAAAGTAGACAGTCTGAGGTATTTAGTAAATAGTATTGGACAGTTTTTTGAAGTTGTAATTTTTGGAAAATAAAGAAATTAAATTAACCTCCCTGGCGGTATTCCCAGTGTAGCTCGGGGTAAAGTTTCAGCACCACAAGCAGTAACCCCGAGCTACACTCGGGAATTCCCTTCAGCATTGCTCCAGGATCTCTTCTTCACTTACCTTGTCCTGCGCTCCCGCGATGTCCCCCCTGCAGTGTCTCTGGCAAAGTCCTCCGGCCGATGCTAGCATCCATCTTCCGGGTTCCGTCCCCTGTGACGTCGGGACGTACGGGGGAAGGAACTGGCGGGAAATTTGAAAATTGTAAAAGTGACATTCACTCAATACACTAATATCGCATAGTAAAACATTACTGTATCAAACCATTTCACATATATTTTGTCCCGAGTGCTTTGTCCGGCGCCCTGCCTGCATTTTTACTGTTCTTTCTGCCTGGAACCTGAGAAACGTCCATGGCGTCCAAAAAGCGTCCCTTTAGGTCAAAAGCGGTTTTAGACCGGCTAGAGAACAGCGATAGTAAATCAGAACCACTTGCAGAATTGAGTGATAATGATTCGTGGGGGAAATTCCTCATCAGACACTGAAAACAATTCTGCGACTGAGCTCAGTGATGTGCAAACTTGGCGCTCTATTTCACATTTCAGTGTTTTTGGTTTGATTATATTATTGAATTAAATGTATTATTATTATATTATTATTTTTTATGATTATTTATTAAATTATAATTTATGATTTTGTGTTTCAAATTTTAACATACCCGGGATGTTTACTAGACTCTTGTTCAGACAGATTTCAGTGAGTTATTCCTAAAAATTACAGGCCTACAATAAAAAAATACATATTTCCATGCAAAAAAAATGTACCGCTTTGAGCACAGAAATATGGACATAATCAGACCGCTAGGGAAGTTAAATTTGGTGTTTCTTTTACAATTTTTACATGCTATCACCAGTGGAGTACAATGTCATGATCTGACTGGTGTGGTGGTGATCAGGGATGCTCACTGCTGACAGTATGTAAAAAAAAAAAAACATATTTTATTCTATTTTTTCACTTTTCTTATTTTACAATTATTTTTACTTTGTTATTTTTTTACATACTGTTATCAGTGTAATACAGTGTCATGATGATGGCACTGTACTACTATGGGGGATGATCAAGGATTTTGTTTTACACCGTGGTTGCTGTTACATTGATGATCACTGTAACAGCAATTGTTTGACCTGTCATGAATGAATTTCAAGGATGACAGCTGTGCTTACTCTAAGGGTGCTGTGATTGGCCCACAGCTATCACATGGTACAGGGTGCTGTGCTTTGTCAAGGTACCATGTGATAGCTGTAGGCTAATCATATCATTACTATAGGAGACAGAGTTGTTATGCGTTACAATCATTCATAACAGCTTTGTTGACATTGTGATCACGTGATACCCCGGATGGACAAAGCAGGGGTCTCACCAGTGTACATGTGTTCAGCAATGTATATTCATGTTGCTGAGTCTGAAGAAGTAAAGTGGCTAGAGGAAATCTATGGGGACAGCATGCATTTTTGTTTTCCAACATCAGCATTGTAATAACAATACAAACAATATTAATATTTGACAATCCATAATAAACTTGCTTGAAAAATCTCTTTTCATGTTGTGAGTTCTGCCTGCCTGCTGGCTATCTCTTTCCACAACTTCCTGCATTTCCTATAATTGGTCCACAGCTAACACATGGTACCTGGCTACCTGTATCATGTGATAGCTGTTGGCCAACCACAACATCACAATAGTAACAAAAAACATTCATGACTGTTACAATGATTGCTTATAACTGTGATCATCCCTGTTATAAGCAATCACAGTGTAAAAAAGAATATCCCTGATCACCCTCCCCTTCCCCAGAGTAGTATAGTGTCACTATGGTGCCACTAAACTACTCTGGTGACAGTATGTAGCATAAAAGGAGAAACATTGTAGAAAAAAAAGTAAAAATATTGAATATAAAATTATACATATTATTATTATTTTTTTTTTTTAACATGCAGTCACCAGTCAGTATCACTGATCTCTGCCCCACCAGTCAAATGATGACGCTGTACTGCTCTGGTGACAGTATGTAAAAAAAAAATAAATGAAAAAACACATTTTATTTCATTTTTTCATATTCCAAAAAAATGTGACAAAAAAGTACAACTTCAAAAAAATTGCCATGCCTCTTACTAAATACCTCAGACTACTTTACAAAAAGGGTCATTTGGGGGTTATCTGTACTGTCCTGCCATTTTAAGGGTCTCAGGAAAAGAGTCTGTCAGTACATCAAAAACTGATCGATCTTTAATATACAGAAGGTATAGAAAAGAACCCCCCATCCCCCCTTTAAAATAATCATACTTTGTTGCTTTGCAGCCTGAAATGAAGACAGACACAGTTTCTGTTTTATCCAGCTGGATTTACTCAGTGCAACTTATAACATCCAAGTGAAAGATATACAACCAACATATCATATCGGAGCAGAATACATTGTAGCCAAAATTTATGAAGAAAGATTATTTGCAAAAGTTTATAACAGAAACAAAAAACATTTTTTTTAAATGTTTGGTATTTTTTCCTTTATATAGCAAAAAATAAATAACACCAAAATAAAGCTCTTTTTGTGTGGAAAAAAAATTATATACATTTAATTTGTGTACAGTGTTGCATGACTGAGCAATTGCCAGTTAAAGTAACTTTTTTTTTTTTTAGTTAAGCTCTGCCTTAAAAAGTCGCAGCTGAGGAACCTCTAAATATTTCCTCTGTATTTCTGGAGGATTCTCCTGTGATGTTTCTGCAAGGTGGTGACTGGTGGAATGGTAGTTTGGTCTGTGGACAAACACAATGTACTTAGCAAGATCTAGAATGTGAGGACAAGATGGATTCACAAAGATGTATAGATGTCTGAACACAAAGAATTATTTAGCACGAGGCGACAGAAAACATATTTTTGGTTTAGCAGGATAACAACTAGAAGCTACTTTACTGGTCTTCTGATTTCTGCAAGCACGCTATTATCAGATTGCATTTGATCTCGCTATCACACAGGATAATCATTTGCACACAATAAATTATTATTATTATACAGTATTTATATAGCGCCAAAGGGTTTGCTTAGCGCTGTACAATAGCAAGGGGGACAGAACATGAGACAAGACAGAAACAATACAATACACGAGGGGTTTGAGGGCCCTGCTCTTTTGAGCTTACAATCTAGGAGGGCGGGGAAGGTGGTACAGGAAGAAATGGCTGTAGGGGATGGAGTGGTGGGAGGAGTGGAGGAGGTCAGCTGTTAGGCGAGGGTAGGGTAGGCTTCACTGAAGAGGTGGGTTTTTAGGGTGCACCTGAAGGTGAGGAGGGTAGGTGACAGTCTGATGGATTGGGGCAGGGAGTTCCAGAGGATGGGGGAAGTCCTGGAGAAATCCTGCAGTCAGGCGTGGGAGGAGGAGACCAGGGAGCTAGAAAGTAGGAGGTCCTGTGAGGAGCGGAGGGCACGGGCAGGGTAGTAGTTGGGTATCAGATCGGTTAGGTAGTTTGGGGCGGCGTTGTGAATGGCTTTGTAGGTCAGAGTTAGCAGTTTGAATTTGAAGCGCTGGGCAATAGGGAGCCAGTGAAGGTATTGGCAGAGGGGGGGTGGCAGATGTGGAGCGGTTGGTGAGGTGGATGAGTCTCGCCGCTGAGTTCAGGATCGACTAGAGTGGGGATAGAGTATGTTTGGGTAGGCCAGTGAGAAGGGAGTTGCAGTAGTCCAGGCGTGAGATAATGAGGAGTGTACGAGTTGTTTCGTGGTGTCTGGGGTGAGGAATGTACGTATCTTGGAGATGTTGCAGAGGTGGAGCCTGCATGATCTTGATAGTAATTGGACATGAGGTAGGAAGGAAAGGTTGGAGTCCAGGGTGACACCCAGGACTTTGACATGTGGGGTGGGAGTGATGGTGGCATTGTTAGTAGTGATGAAGAGGATGGGGCGCGGGGGGGAGGGGGGGAAGACCAGGAGCTCGGTTTTGGACAGGTTTAATTTGAGGAAATGGAGCGACATCCAGTCTGATATGTCATTCAGGAGGTGGGCGATGCGGGCGGAGAGTGAGGGGGTGAGGTGGGGGGTGGAGAGGTAAATTTGTGTGTCGTAGGCATAAAGGTGGTAATTGAAGCCGTGGAAGTGTATTAGTTTGCCAAGGGAGGAGGTGTAGATGGAGAAGAGGAGGGGTCCGAGGACAGAACCTTGGGGGACTCTGACAGAGAGGGGGAGAGAGGGGGAGGTGGCAGTGTTATAGGTGATGATGAAGGAGCGTTGGGATAGGTAGGAGGAGAACCAGGAGAGAGCAGCGTCCCTGATACCAAGGGAGTGCAGTTTAGTAAGGAGGAGAGGATGGTCAACAGTGTCGAAGGCTGCAGAGAGGTCAAGGAGCAGGAGGACAGAGTAGTGGCCATTAGCTTTGGCGGTTAGCAGGTCACTGGTGATTTTAAGTAGGGCGGTTTCGGTGGAGTGTAGGGGACGGAAGCCAGATTGTAGAGGATCAAGGAGGTTGTTGTCAGTGAGGTGGGCGCTTAGGCGATTGTAGGCCAGGTGCTCAAGGAGCGTGGAAGTAAATGGTAGCAGGGATATGGGTCTAAGGTTGTTCAGGTCAGTGGGGTCAAGGGAGGGTTTTTTGAGTATGGGGGTGATGTGCGCCTGCTTTAGAGGGGAGGGGAAAGTGTCAGTGGAGAGGGAGAGATTGAAGATGTGGGTGAGGGAGCAAATGATGGAGGGGGGGGTGACTGGAGGAGCTGTGAGGGGATAGGGTCCAGGGAACAGGTGGTGAGGTGGGAGTCAGTGAAAACCTTAGAGACCTCCTCAGGGGTAGCTGGGCTGAAGGAGCGGAGCGTTGGGGAGGTGATAGTGTGCGGGGCATTAGGCATAGTGGGGGGTAGTGCGGCTATGAGGTCAGAGGAGGGGGGAGTTGAGGGGTTGAAGGAGGGTGGGGGCAGGGTGGAGAGGTGGATTGTGAGTTGACAATGTCCTTACGGATTGCGTCAATCTTGTTTTGGAAATGATTGGCAATCTCATGGGTGGTGAGTGAGGTGCTGAGTGGAGGTGGGGGGGAGAGAGCAGGGATTTGAAAGTGAAGAGCCAGCGAGGACAGGTGGAGAGGGTGTTGATAAGGGTTACAAAATAGGCTTGCTTGGCGGCGTGGAGGGAAGTGGTGTAGGTGAGGAAGGCGGCTTTGTAGAGGGAGAACGCACGAGGGGATTTGGTTTTGCGCCATAAGCGTTCCAGCGCATGACTGCGTCGTTTGAGACTTTTCGTATTGGTCATTTTGCCAGGGTTGAAGCGGTCAGGGTTTGGTGTTACGCATGGTTAGGGGTGCCAGGGAGTCGAGGGAAGCTGACAGTGAGTCGTTGTACATAGTAGTGGCCAGGTCAGGGCATGACAGAGGGAGGATATTGTCATATAGACGGTCAGCTGCCGGGTGGAGATGGGTCAGGTTCAGATTGCGGAGGTTGCGGGTGATGGTTAGACGCTTTGGGGGGGGAGTTAAGGGAGGGGGAGATGGAGAAGGTGGTGGTCAGAGAGGGGGAAGGGGGTGTTAGTGAAGTTGTGGGGGGTGCAGAGGTGGGAGAAAACGAGGTCCAGGGTGTTTCCATTGGTGTGGGTGGAGGACTGTGTGTGCTGTGTGAGCGCGAAGGAGGAGGTTAGGAGGAGGAGTTGGGAAGTAGCCGGGTTGTTGGCGTTGATGGGGATGTTGAAGTCCCCTAGGATGATGGTCCGTAGCACGGAGAAGAGGAAGAAGGGAAGCCAGGCGGCAAAGTCGTCTAGGAAGAGGGATGCAGAACCAGGAGGCCGATAGATTACCACAATCCTCAGGGGGGTGGGAGAGAAGAGCAGGATGCAGTGAGCCTCAAAGAAGGAGAAGGATAAGGAGGGGGGATAGGGAGGACCTGGAGGGTGCTCAGCTGTGGAAGGAGCATACCGACTCCACCGCCTCTGCGGCCGCTCGGTCTGGGTGAGTAGGTCCAGATGAGGCCTCCATAGGAGAGTGCTGCAGGGGAGGTGGAGTCAGTGGCTTGGATCCAGGTTTCAGTGACCGCTAAGAGGTTGAGGGAGTGGGAGACAAAGAGGTCGTGTATGGCGGCGAGCTTGTTGTAAACCGAGCGGGCGTTCAGGAGTGCAACCGAGAGAGGAGGGGTGGATGCGGGGAGGAGGGGGACAGATATGAGGTTGAGAGGGTTGCGGCGGCTGGTTGGGAGTAGAGGTGTCAGGAATGGACTCACCACTGGTGGTGGGACTTGCCTGCCGTGTCGGCTGCAGTACCAGAGCTGACCAGCGGGTGCTCTCAGCACTGGTGGTGGGACTCACCTGCCGTGTGGGCTGCAGTACCAGAGCTGACCAGCGGGTGCTCTTAGCAGCCAGAAGCTCACAATCAGCCAAATCTGGGGCTGATTGCAGAAAGGTGTATATAAGGCATGACCAGGCCTGTGCTCTGGGCCTTGGTGTATGTTTTCCCATGAGCCTCTGTACCTGGCATCTTGTGTTCCTGCTTTGTTGCTGACCCGGCTTGATTCTGACCTCTGCTGACCGTCTCCTGCTGAACCCCTGGCTTGCCTGACCATCCTTCTGCCTGATCCCCTGTACCGCGCTGCCCGTGAGTTACTGAACCCGGCATGTGACCTTGACCATTCTCTGCCTGCTCCTTTGATACCTTGCTGCCTGCACGTTGCTGACTTGGCCCGTCTGACCACGCTAACTACTCTGCCATCCATCCATCCTGCACGGATCCAGCCGTACCTGCACATACCTCTGGCGGATCCCTCTACCTCTAGCAGGTGTACTCAGGGGCCGTGACCTGGTTCCTGTCTGCTCCAAGTCCATCCCCACCATCAGGGGCCCTGGTGAATAAGCAGACTGGGACTTAGACTCCGCGCCCTGGGGAATCCTGTCCTGAGGACCGCTAGAGGTACCACCAAACGGTCATTACAGAACCCTACGGCCGGCCTGACCGTTCCACCTCTCCAGCCCTGACTACGCCTGTGTTCCTGCACCTCCTAAAGATTAGTGGAAGGTTGGTTTGCTCACTGTGCGTTTATATATATATATATATATATATCTGGAAGGTTGGTTTGCTCACTGTGCGTTTATATATATCTGGAAGGTTGGTTTGCTCACTGTGCGTTTATATATATATATATATATGGGTGGCTAATAATAAACTGTATTATACTATACCTGAAACCTGCATTTCCCTGTGTCAGTCCACACCTTTCTGGTCATTCCTAGATTCCTGACAAGAGGGGTGCCGAGAGGGGGAGTGGGGAGGTGGGGGGCCAGGGTTCGGGGAGATGTCTCCGGCGGTTAGGAGAAGGAGAAGGGTGAGGAAGGTGGCATGGGAACGGGATGTGCAGGAGCGAGTGGGTCTGTTGGTGGTGGCGTGTGGGTCGGCGGGGGAGTGGAGTATATGGAGGAGGTGGGGAGAGCCGTAGAGGGGAGAAGGAAGAAGTGAAGTTGCAATGTAGAGCTGTTTTGGGTGGAGGGAGGCAAGTTTGGGAATGGAGGAGAGGAGAATGAGGAGGAGTGCAGGTGGCATGCTAGGGTGAGCGGACTGCTGGAGGGGTCAGGGAGGAGGGAGGTTTCAGTCAGGACTTGAGGATGGGGAGAGTCCGTTATGCCATGTCGGAGTTCATCAGTGTCCAATCATAGGAGGGGAGTGGGAGTGGGAGACTTTATGATCCTTGTGGACCAGAACAATTGTTACATTTCCGCTATGGATCTGTTTATTTAACAAAAACCTTTTTCATTACTGACAGGAAATCTATGGTCACAGCATACATTTATTACATTTATTAAAAGACTTGACAAATGTTGTTTGTTGTCAATTTACTATTGTCATTTTATTTTTGTAAATGAATATGTTATATACTATGTACCCCTTACTCATTCATGCTGGAAGGGGGGAGAGATCTGGAAGCCCTATTTTTGTGCAAAGGGATTCCAGATTCTAAAAAGTTGTCCCATCCAATCACCAGGTGAGGGTTGTGGAGAAGAGATCATTGGCCTCACCAACATGGGGCCACCTACTTTGAGGGCTAGTGGACTGATATGGTTTAAAGTGGTTGTAAATGCTGAAGGTTTTTTACCTTAATGAATTCTTACATGAAGGTAAAAAACCTTCAGTGTACAGTTCCTTTGCCCCCCCCCCCAATACTTACCTGAGTCCCATCTCGATCCAGGGATGTGCACGAGAGCAGTGGCTCTCCCAGCTTTCTCCATCCTCATTGGTAAAGACACAGCAGTGGGAGCCATTAGTTCCCATTGCTTTCAACCAAAGTCAGTGAGGAGAGAGTGGGGAGTGGGGCTGGACCATGCTGTGTGTGTCTGTCTTATGGACACACAGAGAGTGACTCAGGAGTGAGCATGCACAAGCGCCCCCATAGCAAGTGGCTTGCTACGGGGGCACTTGTTGGGGGGGGAGCCAGAGGTGCCATTGGGGGACCCAAGAAGAGTAGAATCAGGGCTGCTCTTTGCAAAACCATTACACAAAGCAGGTAAATATGACATGTTGATTATTAAAAAAATACATTTACAATCACTTTAAGAGGAGAGGGCAGTGCAGCTTTCATTAGGGTCTGGTATTCATTTTAGGGACATCCCTTGTCATTTTTTTGCATGGGGTTTCCTAAAACTCACGTCATAGAGGTGTAGGTTTTTTAAGACCCTTTATCTTTTTTGGCAATCTTTTGCCTTTTAGCCTTAAAAATGGGGATAATTGATTTTATAGTTTCGGCTCTTCTTGATTTCAGTGGGGTTGGGATTTGGCTTCCAGACTTATATGTTTGCTGAACATCAAGTGAACCAAACCTGGTTATGTTCATCTCATCCCTACATACAGGAATACCAGATGCCACCTTGTAGACATATAACAGGGACATTATGGCAAGCTAACCTTCCAGTTCATCCTCCTTCATCTATAGGATGTCACAATGCTCTGTCATCACCAATGTCATCTTCTCAGTTCCTTCTTCTGACCTGCTATGCTCGATCTTTGGCCACTGAGCAGCCATGATGATGCAACTCTCTCATATGGGCGCACTGTATAGGGGTTACATTATCCCAGCATCTGGCTCCTACTCTTTGTATTGTTCAGGTGGTTGGAGGGCATTAAGGTTCACATGATGGTACAGGCACCTTTCAAAATTCCAAGCAAAAGAGATATACAAAGTTGATCTTATGAAAAACTCTAGCAATTAATTTTTGTTTTTACTTTTCATCTGCTTCAAATACTCACAGCTGAAGGACTTAAATATTTCATATGCAGTTAAGGAATATTCCCCTCTTATGTATCTGCAAGTTGGCATCTGGTGATTGGTAGTTTAGTCTATGGACAAGTGCAAGATTCAGAATGTGAGGGAGAGATGGTTGGATATCTGAGCAACAGAATTTTTTTTGTTTAGCAGGATAACAACTAGAAGCTAAGATAATGGTCTCATGATCGCTGAAAGCACAAAATTATCAGATTTCTTTTTAACTCAGTATTTTACGATGTAATAGTTTGAATGGAATACGTGTTTATTAACCATTTCAGCGTTTGCATTGTTACGCTGCTTGTGGACCGCTATGGGTCTGTCAGGAATGGACTGGCCAGCAATGGTGGGACTCACCTGCCTTTTGATCTGCAGTACCAGGGCTGGCCAGCGGATGCTCCCAGCAATCAGAGACTCAACCTTTCAGCCAGCTAACACCTGGAACTGATGATACTGGTGTATTTAAGGGATGGCCAGACTTGCAGACTCTGCCTTGGTGTTGTGTTTGTCCTGGGCCCTGTATCTGTCCTGCATCCTGTTTCTGTTCCTTTGCTACCTATTCTGATCCCTGGCTTGTGACCCTGACCATCCCTCTGCCTGACCCTCTGTACTACGCTGCTTGCTACCTGTTCTGATCCCTGGCTTGTGACCCTGACCATCCCTCTGCCTGACCCTCTGTACTACGCTGCTTGCTACCTGCTGAACCTGGCCTGTGACCCCGACCATTCTCCGCTTGCTCCCCCTGTACCTACCTGCCCAATTGATATTGACCCGGCCTGCCTGCCTGACGACGCTTGCTTGTATGTACTGTTATCTGTGGGTGGTTGGTTGGGTTTGTTTGCACTGTATTATGTTTAGTATTGCACTGCGTTTATGTTTGTATTGTTAGTGTTAATAAATTACATTGTTAATCACATATCTGAAGTCTGCGTTTCCCTGCTTCAGTCACACACCTCTGGTCATACCTGGGAGCCCTGACAGGGTCTGTTTATTTAACAATAACCTTTTTTTTTATTACTTAAAGGAAATCTATGATCACAGCATACACTTTCATTTTCCAACATCAGCATTGTAATAGTAATGCAAACAATAGTTATATTTGACAATCCAATATAAAATCTCCTTTTTATGTTGTATGTTCTGCCTGTCCTGGGCGTCCTGGACTCCCAGTGTCATGGTCAGGGGTCAGGCTCTAAGACGAGTTGCTATAGAAATGGAAAGACTCACACCGAAACCAGCAGGATAGGTACACAGGCAAGTCACTGTGGTGGAGGAGTGGGGTCACCTGAGGTGCGGAGTCTAAGTACTAACCGGTGTTCACCAGAGCTCCTGGTGGTGGAGATGGATTTTGCTACGTGTTAGCATGAGGTCACGGTCCTCAGGATCACCCCACCAGGAGCTGAGCAAGCGGAGGTCCAGCAGTGTATAGGCAGGTAAGGATCAAATGGAAGGGTGGTCAGTAAACAAGCCAAGGTCAGTAATGAGCAGTCGCAGGTTGGGATCAGGCAGAAGCGTAGTCGAGCACAAGCCAAGGGTCAATAACGAGTGACAGCAAAATATGGATAATAGCAGAGACAGCAAGGAGCAAGATACTGGCTGGGGAGAACAATAATCTGGCAAACAGGAAGTGCAGAGACATGGCTTATATCAGGAAGTTCATGGGAGGAGCAAGGGGTTCAAAGTTCATGACAAACAAAGTCAAGGCAGGATCACCCAAATAATTGTCAAGGGAGTTGTCCAGCATTCAAGGTGGCTCAGCAAGAAGAAACATTGCCACTTACCGCAGAAGGCCCAGGTTCCGACCCAGCGTCTGACACCCAGCATGCTTTGCAGCTTCTCCTCTGCTGTTTACTTTCAATTTCTAAGGTTAATGTATCCCATGGTACCTTGCTGCCTGTAAGCAGCGACACCTGTGCTGACTCCACCTCCTGACACTCCTCCTTTCTGCACCTCTGTAGTTCAGAAGGCAGGCTTTGTGAAATGGGTGACACAGAAGTTTCTACAGTGCCTTGAAAAAAAGTCTTCTTCCCCCTTGAAATGTTCCACATGTTGTCATGCTACATCCAAAAACATCATGTATTTTATTGGGATTTGATGTGATAGACCAACACAAAGTGGCACATAATTGTGAAGTGGAAGGAAAATTAGAATGGTTTTCAATTTTTTTTTACAAAAAAATCTGAGAAACATATGGCGTGCATTTGTATTCAGCCCCCCCCGAGTCAATACTTTGCAATTCCAGCTGCAAGTCTGTTTGGGGATGTCTCTACCAGCTTTGCGTATCTAAGGAGGGACATTTCTGCCCATTCTTCTTTGCAAAATAGCTCAAGCTCTGTCAGATTAGATGGAGAGCGTCTGTGAACAGCAATCTTCTTGCCACAGATTCTCAATTCAATTTAGGTCTGGACTTTAAGTAGGCCATTCTAACACATGAATATGCTTTGATCTAAACCAGGGGTCTCCAAACTATGGCCCTCCAGGTGTTGAGGAACTGCAAGTCCCATGACAACCACAAGCAAGACTCCCAGAGGCAGAGGCATGATGGAACTTGTAGTACTTCAACACCTGGAGGGTCATAGTTTGGAGACCCCTGATCTAATCTATTCGATTTTAGCTCTGGCTGTATGTTTAGGGTCATTGTCCTGCTGGAAGTTGAACCTCAACCCCAGTCTTAAGTCTTTTGCAGACTCTAACAGGTTTTCTTCTAAGATTGCCCTGTATTTGGCTTCGTCCATCAATTCTGACCAGCTTCCCTGTCCCTGCTGAAGAAAAGCATCCCCACAACCTGATGCTGCCACCACCATGTTTCACGATGGGGATGCTGTGTTTAGGGTTGTGTGCTTTGTTAGTTTTCTGCCACACATAGCATTTTGATTTTAGACCAAAAAGTTCAATTCTGGTCTCATCTGACCAGAGTACCTTCTTCCAAATGTTTGCTGTGTCCTCCACATGGCTTCTCGCAAACTGGAAATGGGACTTCTTATGACTTTCTTTTAACAATGGCTTTCTTCTTGCCACTCTTCCATAAAGGCCAGATTTGTGGAGTGCACAACTAATAGTTGTCCTGTGGACAGATTCTCCCACCTGAGCTGTGGATCTCTTCAGCTCCTCCATAGTTACCATGGGCCTCTCGGCTGCTTCTTTGATTAATGCTCTCCTTGCTCAGCCTTGCAGTTGTACCATACTCTTTCCATTTTCGGATGATGGATTGAACAGTGCTCCGTGAAATGTTCAAACTTGGAATTATTTTTATAACCTAACCTTGATTTAACCAATTCCCAACCGCCTGACCACAGGGGCTGCAGCTACAGGCAAAGCGACGTACCCGTACGTCGCTCTGGCTGTACCAACACAAGTTGACTGCTATGTCCGGCGGACACAGCAGAATGAAGATCCCGGTGAATGGGATCTGTTGATCATGTGATCACATAACGATCACATGATCACAATGTAAGCAAAGCTGTTATGAATCAATCTCATTCATAATAGCTCTGCTTCTCCTCCTAGTGAGCTGTGATTGGCCCACACGGCTTGAACTATCTTGCTTTGCATGTAATGAGTCTATCTCATATATTAGTTTCACCTTTTAAGTTGCATAACTAAAATAAATGAACTTTTGCACAATATTTTAATTTTTTCGAGCTTCACATGTATACTGACATTAAATTACACACAGGTGGACTCTATTTACTAATTAGGTGACTTCTGAAGGCAATTGGTTCCACTAGATTTTATCTAAGAGAAAAAGTAAGTATCAGAGCAAAGGGGCTGAATACAAATGTACGCCACATTTTTCAGATATTAATTTGTAAAAAAAATTCAAAACCATTTGTCATTTCCTCCCACTTCACAATTATGTGCCACTTTGTGTTGATCTATCACATTAAATCCAAATAAAATACATTTACGTTTTTGGTTGTAACATTACAACATGTGGAACACTTCAATGGGTATGAATACTTTTTCAAGGCACTGTATACACAGGTTATAGTGAATATGTGGAAGTAAATGTGTGAGGATTTTCACAAAGTAAGATTATTTAGATTAATAGGAGTAAGATAGAAATATTTGAAATACAATGTGGAGACAAATATATGATTTTACATTTTGACCAGAGATACATTTCAGGATAACCAAGTAAAATATAAATTTTTTTAGACATATTAGGATTTCTGTCATTTATATTCTATGTAATATATAGACAAAAGGATATAAAGTTTTGTGTTTTTTGGACCCATGTTAGTTTTAAGAAAAGCATTTTTACTGTAAATAAAAAAGATATAATTTATTCTATAATGTGTTCTGCTTAAAATTATACTAAAATAAAGAATTCTGGGATAAAGCACAAGGTTATCTTCAAATCAAAAAAGCTATTTTTTGTTTATTTTTGTCCATTTGTTCATACAATATTGAGCTACAAACAAAATGAATGAATATGAGAAAAAAATGGATACAACATAGAAAAAATAAATAGCAGATAAAAAATAGCTAAGAGGAGGGGGGGGGGGTGGAAAGGTGCTAATTAGGGCTAATTTGAGTTAACTGAAGGTTTATAAGGAGTTAAATAGGAATATACTTTATTTAATTTTTATTATTTTTTTTAAATTTAAATATTTCACTAACTGATGCAGATCAATAGTCACACCTTTAGAAAATAGAGAGTATCACTGAGTACTTCATTGTTACACTTTATTACTCAAAGATCCTGTACTTGTACTTCAGACAGGGGTTAGCACAGGCAGGGGCACATTGGCAAACTATTATATAGGATAAAGTATTAATCTTGAATTAAGTATTGAGTATTGCACTTCGGGGTCTGCACTTCAGCAAATGCACAAAGTGAGAATCCACAGCAGAGAACTGCAAAACACTAAACAGACTGCAGGTGACCGGTTTCCCCATCCAGCTTTTCCATCTCTTACCCAGTCTGCTTCCTAATCTTACCTCTCTTTAAACGCACTCCCTACTCCTCCATCTCACAGTTGTATCCTCTCTCAAGATGATAGTTGTCAATGCTGTCCCTGCCTGTGCTAAGCCCTGCCTGAAGTATAAGTACAGTATCTTTCTAAAGGTGTGCCCATTGATTTGCATCAGTTAGTGAAATATTACCACAAAACAAAAATAAATAAAGTATATTCCTATTTACCTCTATGTAACTCTATAAAACCTTCACGTAACTCGAACTAGTCCTAATTAACACCTTACTCTTCTCTTAGATATTATTTATCTATTTTTTATTTCTATGTTGTATCCATTCATTTTCTTTTCATTTTCATTCATTTTGTTTGTTGTTCAATATTGTATGAAAAAAATGGACAAAATTAAACAACAGAAAAAACTTTTTTGATTTGCAAATAATCATGCCATGAATGATCCCAGAATTCTTTATTTTAGTATAATATTAAACAGAACACATTATAGAATAAATTATACATTTTGTATTTACAGTAAAATGCTTTTCTTTTTGTTTAACAATATTTGTTTTTTTTATTGATGTTTTAAAAAACATTACAATGCTTGCACTCAGTTGGCAATTGTGAAGGGAGTGAAATACAAGGGGATGGTAACATTAGGAACAAATAATTTTGGTACACTTCTGTACGCATAGGAGCCCTACTCCCTATCTGCAATCCAGCTGCACATATGTTTTACTTTTACATATCTCCTTTCCTGAACCCTTTACCCACGTGCTGGCAACTTGTAGTGGGTTACCTCAGTTTCATCAAAAGTGAAAGGGCCCTATCCTACAAGCCCTTGCACCCCCCCTCCACACCTACTGTATACATTTCCAATGCATACCTTTGACTCACTGGTCCTGCTCTTTGCTGCTGCTCGGTAACTGAGGTTATATCATCGACCTGCAGTGCTGTGATTCCAATATGCTGATAAGGGCTTGAGACCAGATATGCCTTTAATGTTTCTGCGTTTACATGTCCTCATTTTTCCCGTTTTCTTTTCCCTGGGATGACTTACGTCTGATTCTTTGCCTATGTATTGCTATGTATCTTTTTGTTTGCTGTATGTGTATTACCTCCTATTGTATTTCCGACTGATACCTTGTATTACCTGTACCTATTGTATGCTCTGAGTTTATTATTAAACCTTATGGAAAAAAAAAATATTAGGAACAAATTGTGTTGAGTTGCTAAACATGGAATATACTGTAGCGTTACAAAATAACATAAACAAATGAGAATATAGGACTTGTGCCCTTAACTGGAGTTTTTAGGATCAAGTAAGATCAAACTTGTAAACTTTCAATAAGGTTATTACCACATAGTTAATTTATGACTCCACTCCACTCTGCAGCTGATCAACTCCACGACCGCATCCTCCCCCTGTCCTGCCCCGACTTGGCTTTGACCGCCTACAACAATGCGCTCTCAACAGCCCTTGACTCACTAGCGCCTTTAACCACACGCAACATCAGACCCCGACCGCTCCAGCCCTGGCAGACTGATCACACCAAAACCCTCAAACGACAAAGTCGTGCCCTGGAGCGACTATGGCGCAAAACCAAATCCAAACAAGCCTTCACCCGCTACAAATCTGCCTTCCGCACCTACACCTCCTCCCTCCATGCTGCCAAACAGGCCTACTTCTTGACCCTCATCAAGGCCCTCTCCTCCAATCCTCCGCCGACTCTTCTCTGCCTTCAACTCTCTACTCTCTCCACCCCCACCTCCACCCAGCACCTCACTCACTGCCCTTGAGATTGCCAATCACTTCAAAAACAAAATTGACACAATTCGCAAGGACATTGCCGCAACTCACACGCCCTCTCAACCTGTCCCCTCTCACACAGCTACCCCCTTATCCCCCCTCCCCCTCGACATAACCCGCAGGGACTTCGTCGCTGCTCAAACTCTCTCCAACCCCCTTCACCCTCACTCAGCTACCCCCTCATCACCCCCTCTCCCACGGCCCCACCACTGCTCTGACCTCCTCTTCCACCCCACCCTACATTCCTCATACTGAAGCTCCCCCAACACTCCACACCTTTGACCTTACTACCATCGAGGAAGTCTCCAAGACCCTCTCTGATGCCCCGCCTCACCACCTGCCCCCTCGACCCTATCCCCTCACAACTCCTACGACCTTCCTCCTCCTCCATCCTACGCTCCCTCACCCACATCTTCAATCTCTCCCTCTCCTCAGGCACTTTCCCCCTCCCCTCTGAAACATGCACACATCACCCCCATACTTAAAAAGCCCTCCCTGGACCCCAATGACCCGAACAACCTCAGACCCATCTCCCTGCTCCCATTTACATCTAAACTCCTCGAGCGCCTAGTCTACACACCGCCTATGCTCTCACCTCAACGACAACAACCTCCTCGATCCCCTACAGTCCGGCTTCCGTCCCCTACACTCCACCGAAACTGCCTTACTCAAACTCTCCAACGACCTGCTAACCGCCAAAGCTAATGGACAATATTCAGTGCTCCTACTCCTTGACCTCTCTGCGGCCTTCGACACAGTCGACCACCCCCTCCTCCTCAAAAAACTACACTCCCTCGGCCTCAGAGATTCTGCTCTCTCCTGGATCTCATCCTACCTGTCACAACGCTCTTTCAGCATTACCTATAATGCTACCACCTCCCCCTCACTCCCCCTCTCTGTTGGGGTCCCTCAAGGCTCTGTCCTCGGGCCCCTTCTCTTCTCCATCTATACCTCCTCCCTTGGCCAACTCATACACTCTCACGGCTTCAAACCACCTCTATGCCGACGACACACAAATCTATCTCTCAACCCCCCACCTCACCCCCTTGGTCTCAGCCCGAATCACACACACCTACTGAGCGACATATCAGACTGGATGTCGCTCCACTTCCTTAAATTGAACCTCTCCAAAACCGAGTTTCTTGTCTTCCCCCCAGCCCGGACCCCACCCCCCATTGACTTCTCCATCACATCCAACAACGCCACCATCAAACCTGCCCCGCAGGCCAGAGTACTTGGTGTCATTCTGGACTCCAACCTATCCTTCCAGCCCCAAGTCCAATCCTTAACAAACTCGTGCAGACTCCACCTCCGCAACATCGCCAAAATCCGCACGTTCCTAACCCCAGAAACCACTAAACAGCTCATCCACTCCCTCATCATATCACGACTCAACTACTGCAACTCCCTCCTCACTGGCCTGCCTTGCCGCTGGCTATCCCTCTTCAGTCCATCCTGAACACGGCTGCCAGACTCATTCACCTTTCCAACCGCTCTGTCTCCGCCACCCCCCTCTGCCAATCCCTCCACTGGCTTCCGATTGCGCAACGGATCAAATTCAAAATCCTAACGCTGACGTACAAAGCTGTCCACCATACTGCCCCGAACTACATCACTGACCTAATATCCAAGTACCGCCCAGCACGCACACTCCGCTCCTCACAAGACCTCCTTCTCTCTAGTTCCCTGGTCTCCTCCTCCCATGCCCGCCTCCAGGACTTCTCCAGGGTGTCACCCATCCTCTGGAACTCCCTGCCCCAACCCATCAGATTATCACCTACTCTCCTCTCCTTTAGGCGCACCCTGAAAACCCATCTCTTCAGGGAAGCCTACCCCACCCCCTGCTAACTTGCCTCCCTCCTCCACTCTTCCTACCACTCCATCCCCCACAGCTATCTCCTCCTGTGCCACCACCACCCCTCCCTCCTAGATTGTAAGCTCGAAAGAGCAGGGCCCTTGATCCCCTCATGTTTTTTGCATTGTATTGGTATTGTTCTGTCACATGTTCTGTCTCCCTTTGTAATGTCAGCGCTGAGCGAACTATTGGCGCTTTATAAATACTGTATAATAATAATAATAATAATAATAATATGACCTCTACGTGACACCAGAATACAGAAAGTATTCATAAATTAGAGCCATGAGAAAGAGAAGAGGGAAATGTAAAGTTTCAGACTCTTGCTGTGCAGTAAGGAAGGTTCAACCAGAGATGCCATTGCTTCCAGAACTTGTTGCGTTTGCCGTTTTGAATTCTGAACATTAGCTCAAACTGGGTTTGTGTGTAAGGTACAGCAGGAAGAATGTCCAGTCAGGGGAGTCAGGGCGTTTCCTGGCTATGATTCCATGAATTATGAATGCTGGTCCTGAAGAGGCCCAAGGATCATGGTTCAGTAGAAGTAATGCAGTGCCAGGGTCACAAGGTATAGTGTGTTGGGAGATGTCTGAAATGAATGAGAATACTCGTTCCCAGAACTTGCTAACCAAGGGACAGGACCACCAGATGTGTAACAAGGAGCCCGAGTTGCCGCAGTTTCTCCAGCAGTTGGGCAATGCAGTCGAGAAGATTTTGTAAAGTCTTACTGGATTGTAGTAGTAGAATGCTTTTCTTAAAACTAACACACAAAACATATTTATTATTTATTTCAGTTACTTATATAGCGCCGTCAATTTTACGCAGCGCTTTACATATATATTGTACATTCACATCAGTCCCTAACCCTCAAGGGGTGTACAATCTAAGGTGCCTAACTCACATTCATACATACACATACTAGGGACAATTTAGACAGGATCCAATTCACCAGCATGTCTTTGGAGTGTGGGAGGAAAACTGGAGTACCCGGAGAAAACCCACGCAGGCACAGGGAGAACATGCAAACTCCAGGCAGGTGGTGCCGTGGTTGGGATTCAAACCAACGACCCTAGTACTGCCAGGCAGAAGTGCTGACCATTTAGCCACTGTGCTGCAAAACTTTGTATCCTTTTGTCTATAAATTACATGGAATATAAATGGACCAAAATCCTAATTTGTGTAAACAAATGTATGTTTTACTTTGTTATCCTAAAGTGTATCTCTGGTCAAAATGTAAAATCATATATTCATCTCCACATTGTATCTTAAATATTTCTCGCTTATGCCTATTAATATAAATAATCTTGAAGTTTGTAAACTTACTTTGTGAAGATCCTCACACATTTACTTCCACATATGCACTATAACCTGTGTATAGACACGGCTGTGTCACACATTTCATAGAGCCTGCCTTCTGAACTACAGAGGTACTGAGAGGAGGAGGGTCAGGAGGTGGAGTCAGTACAGGAGTCACTGCTTACAGGCAGCAAGGTACCATGGGATATGCAGTCCTTAGAAATAAAAAGTAAACAGCAGAGGAGAAGCTGCAAAGCATGCTGGGAGTCCAGGAAGTTGTGAAAATAGAGGCCCAGCAGACAGGCAGAACGTACAACATGAAAGGAGATTTTATACTGGATTGTCAAATATAACTATTGTTTGCGTTGCTACTACAATGCCAATTTTGGAAAATGAAAGTGTATACTGTGATCAGGGGCGGACTGAAAACTCATGGGACCCCCGGGCAATAGGGGATCATGGGGCCCTGTGTCCTTGCCCACACTCAAACCACTTCCAAAAAAGCCTATGAAAAGTACCAGGGACATCTCATGGGGCCCCCTACTGACCCAGGGCCCTCAGGAAGTGCCGAATTCCCCAATGGTCAGTCCGCCCCTGACTGTGATCACAGATTTCCTTTATGTAATAAAAAAGGTTATTGATAAATAAACAGACCCATAGCGATCCACATGGAGCAAAAAGATACAAAAGCTGAAATGGTTAATAAACACTTATTCTGTGCAAACTATTATATTGGAAACAGAAACATTTTCTTGTTTAGCTGGATAACAACTAGAAGCTCCATGAATGGTCTCATGATTGCTGAAAGCACGCCATTATCAGATGTTACTTTATCTCTGTATTTTCCATTATAAGAGCTTGCACAGAATAAGTGTTTATTAACCATTTCAGCTTTTGTATCTTTATGCTCCATGTGGATCGCTATGGGTCTGTTTAATTCAGCAATATTTCATTACTTAACCACTTGCCCTCTGGAAGATTTGACCCCTTTCATGACCAGGGTATTTTATTGCTATTCAGCACTACTCTACTTTAACTAGCTGCCGACCGCAGATAGCCGAATGACAGCTGCACTGCGGCCGGCCAGTTCTGAGTGGACGTCATTTGACGTCCTCCCAGAACGCGCTCTCCTGCGCGCCCCAGGGGGCGCGCACCCGGCGATCTCCGTGATCGCTGTGTCCTACGGACACAGCTGATCACGTGATATGGTAAAAGGCCAATCACAGCGGCCTTTTACCACGTGATCAGCGGTGTCCAATGACACGCTGATCAGAGGGAAATGCAAGTGCCGGTTCTCGGCTGCACTTTCCTCACGCTGTCAGATCGTGAGGAAAGTACTGCCGAGAACCGGCAGTTGTCAGAGCGGGGATCGGCACCGATCATCAGGCACTGACGATCAGTGCCCTGATGATCGGTGCCCAGCAGTGCCACCTGCAAGTTCCGCCCACCTGTGCCCAGCAGTGCGCCCACTAGCTCCACCCACCCATGCCCAGCAGATCACCCACCTGTGCCCAGCAGTGCACCCACCTGTGCCCAGCAGTGCACCCACCTGTGCCACTCTGCAGTGCCACCTACCTGTGCCCAGCAGTGCCACCCACCTGTGCCCACCAGTGCCACCCACCTGTGCCCACCCACCAGTGCTGCCCACCAGTGCCACCCACCAGTGCAGCCCAGCAGTGCTGCCAGTCAGTGCCACCAGTCAGTGCCCAGGGGTTGTTCCAGTCAGTGCCGCCAGTCAGTGCCCAGCAGTGATGCCAGTCAGTGCCGTCTATCAGTACCCATCATCAGTGTCACCTATCAGTGCCGCCTATCAGTGCTGCATATTAGTGCCGCCTATCCGTGACACCTCATTAGTGCTGTCTATCAGTGCCGCCTATCCGTGCCACCTCATTAGTACTGCCTATCAGTTCCCTTTAGTGCTGCCCTATCGGTGCCCATCAGTGCCGCCTATCAGTGCCCATCAGTGCTGCCTCATCAACGCACATCAGTGAAGGAGAAAAAATACCTGTTTGAAAAATTTTATAATAGAAACAAAGAAACTTTTTTTTTTTTTTCAAATTTTTTTGCAATTTTTTTATTTATAGCGCAAAAAATAAAGCGCCCAGTGGCGATAGAAATACCACCAAAAGAAAGCTCTATTTGTGAGAAAAAAATGATCAAAATTTCATATGGGTACAATGTTGCATGACCGCGCAATTGTCAATCAAAGTGCGGCAGCGCTGAAAGCTGAAAATTGGCCTGGTAAGGAAGGGGGTATAAGTGCCCGGTAGGCAAGTGGTTAACTGGCAATTGCTCAGTCAGGAAACGCTGCACCCAAACAAAATTGATACAATTTTTTTCACCCAAATGGAGCTTTCTTTTGCTGGTATTTTTGTTTAGGTTTTTATGTTTTGCTATATAAATGAAAAAAATTAGCATTTTGAAAAAAAAATATATTTTCTACTTTCTGTTTTAAAAAAAATTCAATAAAATAACATTTCTTGATAAATTTAGGTCAAAATGTATTCTCATACATGTCTTTGGTGAAGAAACATCCTAATGAGTGTATATTATTTGGTTTGGGTGAAAGTTATAGTGTCTACAAACGATAGTAAATATATTTGAAAATTGTTCAGTCCTGATGTACCGACAGTCAATCATTTCTCGAGGCCCTAGAATGTCAGGACAGTACAAATACCCCAAATGACCCTGAGTTATTTAGTAAATAGGAATTACCAGTTTTTTGAAGTTGCAATTTGTGGAAAATGAAGAATTCAAATAAAATGTGTTTTTTTTTTTTTTTTTTTTACATACAGTCACCAGTGGAGTGCAATGTCATTATATGACTGGTGTGGTGGTAATCAGGGATGTTGACTGCTGACAGCATATAAAAAAAAATAAATAAATAAAACATGTTTAACCACTTGCCGCCCTGCCACTGTATATATAAGTGTGCAGGGCGGCACTGGGGCGCAAAACCACGTTTTAAAACGTGTTCCGCGCTCCCGGCGTTTTCATCGGTAGGGGGCGCGCGCGGCGCGCGCTCCCGCCGACCCGCGGGTGACACCATTCGATCCCGGAGGGATCAATCATTCGATTTCAGCCAGTGATGTCTGGCTGAAATCAGATGATCGGTCCCTGTCCTATCCTGTCCTGTGTTGACATTTACACAGGACAGGATATGATGTCAATCTTCTCTGCCTGGACACATTCCGTTCCAGACAGAGAAGAAGACATACAAAAAGTGAGTAAAACAGCACATACCCACAGTTAGAACACACCTAGGACACATTTAACCCCCTGATTGCCCCCCCCCCCCAGTTAACCCCTTCACTGCCCTGTCACCAGTGTCACTGATCAGTGAACCGATTTTTACTGATCACTGTATCAGTGTCGCTGGCGACTTCCGATAGTGTTAGCGCCCCTCCCAGATAGCGCCAGATTCCCACTAATACACCAGTAATCCCGTCTAACCCCTTGATCGCCCCCCCCCCTTTGAGTTAACCCCTTCACTGCCCTGTCACCAGTGTCATTGATTAGTGAACAGATTTTTACTGATCACTGTATCAGTGTCGCTGGCGACTTCCAATAGTGTTAGCGCCCCTCACAGATAGCGCCAGTTTGCCCGCTAATACACCAGTAATCCCATTTAACCCCTTGATTGCCCCCCCAGTTAACCCTTTCACTGCCCTGTCACCAGTGTCATTGATTACAGTGAACAGATTTTTACTGTTCACTGTATTAGTGTCACTGGTGACTTCTGATAGTGTTAGCGCCCCTCCCATATAGCGCCAGTTTGCCCGCTAATACACCAGTAATCCCATTTAACCCCTTGATCGCCCCCCACCCACCCCCCAGTTAACCCCTTCACTGCCCTGTCACCCAGTGTCATTGATTATAGTGAACAGATTTTTACTGATCACTGTATTAGTGTCACTGGTGACTTCTGATAGTGTTAGCGCCCCTCCCAGATAGCGTCAGTTTGCCCGCTAATGCACAGGATTTATTTTACCAAAAACATGGAGCAGAATACATTTTGGCTTAAATTTATGACTAACTTTGAGTTTACGATATATTTTTTATAGCTGAAAGTAGAAAATATTGTTTTTTTTTTTTTAAAAAAAATTTGTGTTTTTTTTTGTTTACAGTGCAAAAAAAAAAGCGCACAGGTGATAAAATACCACCAAAAGAAAGCTCTATTTGTGTGAAAAAAAGGACGTAAATTTTGTTTGGGTACAGCATTGCATGACCGCGCAATTATCATTTGAATTAGTGCAGCGCCAAACAGCAAAAAAAAGGCGTGGTCATTAAGGGGGGTAAATCCTCAGGAGTAGAGATGAGCGAATCGAAGTATCCGAAGTGGAATTCGAGTCGAATATCGGAAAAATTTCGATTCGTGCCGAATCCGAAAAACAGCCTAATTCGGACGCGCGAATCGAAATTTTTTCCGAAAATGGGCGGCTGACATGTGCGGCGACGGAGCGGGGATGTCGGGGAAGGCGCGCAGACAAGGCGCGCTGCCCCATAATGCATTCCTCAACGACATGTGATCGCATCAGCCAATCAGCAGCCAGCCAGCCAGCACTGTGTAATGGTCGAGGTATATATAGCGGCCATTTTGGAAATCTTCATTTGCCTGCAGTCATTGAACAGAGGCAGACCGCTCTGTACTAGGGACAGGGACAGAGTTAGGGCCACAGAAACGAGAATTGGGGACAGAGAGAAGTTACTTAGGGACAGAGAACCATTACTCAGGGACACAGACTTGTTAATGAGGGCCACAGAATCGTTATTTAGGGACAAAGAAACGCTAGTTAGGGCCACAGAATTCATACTCAGGGACAGACAGAATTGTTACTCAGTGCCAGAGAATTGTTACTAGGTAGGGCCACAGAAACGTTATTAGGGCCACAGAATTTTTACTCAGGGACAGACAGAATTGTTACTGAGTGCCAGAGAATTGTTACTCAGGGCCACAGAATTCATACTCAGGGACAGACAGAATTGTTACTCAGGGCCACAGAATTGACTCCAGGGAGGGACAGACAGAAGAATTGTTACTGAGTGCCAGAGAATTGTTACTACTCAGGGACAGACAGAATTGTTACTGAGTGCCAGAGAATTGTTACTCAGGGACAGACAGAATTGTTACTGAGTGCCAGAGAATTGTTACTCTCACAGACACAAAATTGTTACTTGCACAGACACAGAAATTGTTACTTGCACAGACACAAATTGTTACTCAGGGCCACAGAATTGTTACTCAGGGACAGACAGAAAATTGTTACTGAGTGCCAGAGAATTGTTACTCAGGGACAGACAGAATTGTTACTGAGTGCCAGAGAATTGTTACTCAGGGACAGACAGAATTGTTACTGAGTGCCAGAGAATTTTACTCAGGGACAGACAGAATTGTTACTGAGTGCCAGAGAATTGTTACTACTCGCACAGACACAAAATTGTTACTCGCACACAGACACAGAATTGTTACACAGACACAGAATTGTTACTCATCGCAGACACAGAACAGACAGAATTCTTACTCAGGGCCACAGAATTGTTACTCAGGGCAGACAGAATTGTTACTCAGGGGACAGACAGAATTGTTACTGAGTGCCAGAGAATTGTTACTCAGGGACAGACAGAATTGTTACTGAGTGCCAGAGAATTGTTACTCAGGGACAGACAGAATTGTTACTGAGTGCCAGAGAATTGTTACTCGCACAGACACAAAATTGTTACTTGCACAGACACAGAATTGTTACTCTGCACAGACAGACAGAATTGTTACTCAGGGCCACAGAATTCATACTCAGGGACAGACAGAATTGTTACTGAGTGCCAGAGAATTGTTACTCAGGGACAGACAGAATTGTTACTGAGTGCCAGAGAATTGTTACTCAGGGACAGACAGAATTGTTACTGAGTGCCAGAGAATTGTTACTCGCACAGACACAAAAATTGTTACTTGCACAGACACAGAATTGTTACTCTCACAGACACAGAATTGTTACTCAGGGCCACAGAATTGTACTCAGGGACAGACAGACAGAATGTTACTGAGTGCCAGAGAATTGTTACTCAGGGACAGACAGAATTGTTACTGAGTGCCAGAGAATTGTTACTCAGGGACAGACAGAATTGTTACTGAGTGCCAGAGAATTGTTACTCAGGGACAGACAGAATTGTTACTGAGTGCCAGAGAATTGTTACTTACTCGCACAGACACAAAATTGTTACTACTTGCACAGACACAGAATTGTTACTCGCACAGACACAGAATTGTTACTCAGGGCCACAGAATTCATACTCAGGGACAGACAGAATTGTTACTGAGTGCCAGAGAATTGTTACTCAGGGACAGACAGAATTGTTACTGAGTGCCAGAGAATTGTTACTCAGGGACAGACAGAATTGTTACTGAGAGCCAGAGAATTGTTACTCGCACAGACACAAAATTGTTACTTGCACAGACACAGAATTGTTACTCGCACAGACACAGAATTGTTACTCAGGGCCACAGAATTCATACTCAGGGACACAGACAGAATTGTTACTGAGTGCCAGAGAATTGTTACTCAGGGACAGACAGAATTGTTACTGAGTGCCAGAGAATTGTTACTCAGGGACAGACAGAATTGTTACTGAGTGCCAGAGAATTGTTACTCAGGGACAGACAGAATTGTTACTGAGTGCCAGAGAATTGTTACTCTCGCACAGACACAAAATTGTTACTTGCACAGACACAGAATTGTTACTCGCACAGACACAGAATTGTTACTCAGGGCCACAGAATTCATACTCAGGGACAGACAGAATTGTTACTGAGTGCCAGAGAATTGTTACTCAGGGACAGACAGAATTGTTACTGAGTGCCAGAGAATTGTTACTCAGGGACAGACAGAATTGTTACTGAGTGCCAGAGAATTGTTACTCAGGGACAGACAGAATTGTTACTGAGTGCCAGAGAATTGTTACTCACTCACAGACACAAAATTGTTACTTGCACAGACACAGAATTGTTACTCGCACAGACAGACAGAATTGTTACTCAGGGCCACAGAATTCATACTCAGGGACAGACAGAATTGTTACTGAGTGCCAGAGAATTGTTACTCAGGGACAGACAGAATTGTTACTGAGTGCCAGAGAATTGTTACTCAGGGACAGACAGAATTGTTACTGAGTGCCAGAGAATTGTTACTCGCACAGACACAAAATTGTTACTTGCACAGACACAGAATTGTTACTTGCACGCACAAATTGTTACTCGCACAGACACAGAATTGTTACTCAGGGCCACAGAATTCATACTCAGGGACAGACAGAATTGTTACTGAGTGCCAGAGAATTGTTACTCAGGGACAGACAGAATTTGTTACTGAGTGCCAGAGAATTGTTACTCAGGGACAGACAGAATTGTTACTGAGTGCCAGAGAATTGTTACTCGCACAGACACAAAATTGTTACTTGCACAGACACAGAATTGTTACTCGCACAGACACAGAATTGTTCATACTCACAGACATTGTTACTCAGGGCCACAGAATTCATACTCAGGGACAGACAGAATTGTTACTGAGTGCCAGAGAATTGTTACTCAGGGACAGACAGAATTGTTACTGAGTGCCAGAGAATTGTTACTCAGGGACAGACAGAATTGTTACTGAGTGCCAGAGAATTGTTACTCTCGCACAGACACAAAAATTGTTACTTGCACAGACACAGAATTGTTACTCACAGACAGAATTGTTACTCGCACACAGACAGAATTGTTACTCAGGGCCACAGAATTCATACTCAGGGACAGACAGAATTGTTACTGAGTGCCAGAGAATTGTTACTCAGGGACAGACAGAATTGTTACTGAGTGCCAGAGAATTGTTACTCAGGGACAGACAGAATTGTTACTGAGTGCCAGAGAATTGTTACTCAGGGACAGACAGAATTGTTACTGAGTGCCAGAGAATTGTTACTCGCACAGACACAAAATTGTTACTTGCACAGACACAGAATTGTTACTGTTACTCGCACAGACACAGAATTGTTACTCAGGCCCACAGAATTCATACTCAGGGACAGACAGAATTGTTACTGAGTGCCAGAGAATTGTTACTCAGGGACAGACAGAATTGTTACTGAGTGCCAGAGAATTGTTACTCAGGGACAGACAGAATTGTTACTGAGTGCCAGAGAATTGTTACTCGCACAGACACAAAATTGTTACTTGCACAGACACACAGAATTGTTACTCGCTCGCACAGACACAGAATTGTTACTACTCAGGCCACAGAATTCATACTCAGGGACAGACAGAATTGTTACTGAGTGCCAGAGAATTGTTACTCAGGGACAGACAGAAATTGTTACTGAGTGCCAGAGAATTGTTACTCTCAGGGACAGACAGAATTGTTACTGAGTGCCAGAGAATTGTTACTCAGGGACAGACAGAATTGTTACTGAGTGCCAGAGAATTGTTACTCGCACAGACACAAAATTGTTACTTGCACAGACACAGAATTGTTACTAGTCGCACAGACACAGACAGAATTGTTACTCAGGGCCACAGAATTGTTACTCAGGGACAGACAGAATTGTTACTGAGAGTGCCAGAGAATTGTTACTCAGGGACAGACAGAATTGTTACTGAGTGCCAGAGAAATTGTTACTACTCAGGGACAGACAGACAGAATTGTTACTGAGTCCCAGAGAATTGTTACTCAGGGACAGACAGAATTGTTACTGAGAGTGCCAGAGAATTGTTACTCTCAGCACAGACACAAAATTGTTACTTGCACAGACACAGAATTGTTACTACTCGCACAGACACAGAATTGTTACTCAGTGCCACAGAATTGTTACTCAGGGACAGACAGAATTGTTACTGAGTGCCAGAGAATTGTTACTCAGGGACAGACAGAATTGTTACTGAGTGCCAGAGAATTGTTACTCAGGGACAGACAGAATTGTTACTGAGTGCCAGAGAATTGTTACTCAGTCGCACAGACACAAAATTGTTACTTGCACAGACACAGAATTGTTACTCGCACAGACACACAGAATTGTTACTCAGGGCCACAGAATTGTTATACTCAGGGACAGACAGAATTGTTACTGAGTGCCAGAGAATTGTTACTCAGGGACAGACAGAATTGTTTACTGAGTGCCAGAGAATTGTTACTCAGGGACAGACAGAATTGTTACTGAGTGCCAGAGAAATTGTTACTCGCACAGACACAGACAATTGTTACTCAGTGCCAATTGTTACTCAGGGACAGACACAGAATTGTTACTGAGTGCCAGAGAATTGTTACTCAGGGCCAGACAGAATTGTTACTCAGGGACAGACAGAATTGTTACTGAGTGCCAGAGAATTGTTACTCTCAGGGACACAGAAATTGTTACTTGTGCACAGAGACAGAATTGTTACTCAGGGCACAGACACAGAATTGTTACTGAGTGCCACAGAATTACATACTCAGGGACAGACAGAATTGTTACTGAGTGCCAGAGAATTGTTACTCAGGGACAGACAGAATTGTTACTGAGTGCCAGAGAATTGTTACTCAGGGACAGACAGAATTGTTACTGGACAGACAGAATGCCAGAGAATTGTTACTCAGGGACAGACAGAGAATTGTTACTGAGTGCCAGAGAATTGTTACTCGCACAGACACAAAATTGTTACTTGCACAGACACAGAATTGTTACTCGCACAGACAGAATTGTTACTCAGGGCCACAGAATTCATTACTCAGGGACAGACAGAATTGTTACTGAGTGCCAGAGAATTGTTACTCAGGGACAGACAGAATTGTTACTGAGTGCCAGAGAATTGTTACTCAGGGACAGACAGAATTGTTACTGAGTGCCAGAGAATTGTTACTCTACTCGCACAGACACAAAATTGTTACTTGCACAGACACAGAATTGTTACTCGCACAGACACAGAATTGTTACTCGCACAGACACACAGAATTGACAGAATTACTACTGAGGGCCACAGAATTCATACTCAGGGACAGACAGAATTGTTACTGAGTGCCAGAGAATTGTTACTCAGGGACACCTAATCGTTGAATTAAATAGTATGTCAGACAACATGCAGAGGAGTGGCAGAGGAGGCAATGTTTTAGGAGCGAGCAGACGTGGCAGCAGAGGAAGGGGTCGAGGCAGCAGCAGTATTCGCAGCCAGAGGCCAGTGCTCCCGGTGTCATCCAGCGGTCGTGTCTCCACCGACAACCCTGCCGTCATTGATTGGTTGGCTCGGTCGTCTTCCTCTTCCCAGGTCACCTCTGACACCTACAGCCAACGGTCGGTGGGTACGTCAGACACAACCGTTAGTTGGCATGGCCCGGGAGCAAGCCCACTGAAATCACGTGTCCTCTACCTGCCCTGTCCTTTGCTGTTCCCTCACCAAGCGAAGTATCGCATGCTGTGGGCTCAGCCCCACTGTACAGTGAGGAAGAGCTAACAGAGGGCGGTCAGGAACGGGGGGAGACATCGGCCTTTTCAGCAGCCAAGCGAACAAGTACTGGCGAGGAGAGAGGCTCGGTAGCCGGTCTAGAGACAGGTCTGTCTCCTGACCCAGACGCAGCCGAGGGGGCTAGTAGTGAGGCGGAGACCCTACTTGATGATGAGGAGGTTGATCGCACTTGGCAGCCTCGTCGTCATCAGGCAATTTCTTCCGCATCATCAGGAGAAGAGGGTGGCAGCTTGGCAGCGAGCAAAACAGTCGGTGGGTTGCCCAGGAGACAGCAGCAGGGTCGCATCAGTGTCAGTGGAGCCAAACGTCCACGGAGTAGAGCACCAGCTCCACTGCAGCCTACCACCACGGCCAGTAGTGGTGCCGGTGCGCACGGAGGAAGTAGCAGTCAGCCAGTGAAGAGTAGCGGGGGCAAAGTTTCCTACTCGGTGGTGTGGCAATTTTTTTCCTCAAGCCCGCCCGAGGAAGTAAACGTAGCCGTATGTCGACTATGTGGCCAGAAATGCAAGCGTGGCCAGGGGGCCCCATGTTGGGACTACAGCGTTGCGTCAGCATATGCAGCGTCACCATTCGGTGGCCTGGGAAAACCGTGATAAACATACGGCGGTTCTGCCTGCCCCAGCCCCCGCTCCATCACCCGCTCCGTTACCGTTACTTGCTCCGTCACCCGACGTCGTCAAATCGCCCTCTATCAGCCAGTCAAGGCTCCAACACCTCTGCTGAGAGGGGAGTTGTCGCTCGTTGGCATCTTCCGCTCGTTCAGATGCTCCTTCCTCCTACTCCTCTTCTCTCGGATTCCGTCAACAGTCTTTCTTGGAATCCGTATCCAAGAGACAACAGTTTGCGAGCACGCACCCGACGGTGCAAAAGCTGAACGTCCTCCTGTCCAAGTTGCTGGTGCTGCAGTCCCTCCCTTTCCAACTGGTGGACTCAGCACCTTTCCGAGAAATGATGGCTTGTGCCGCGCCGCGCGTGGAGAGTGCCAAGCCGTCATTTCTTTGCCCAAAAGGCAGTGCCAGCCCTGCATTCACATGTAGAAGAGATGGTGGGGCCAGTCTTTGAGCATGTCGTCGTCTCTGCCAAAGTGCACGGCAGCGCCGACGTGTGGAGAGCTGTAACTACGGTCAGGGACAGTACATGTCATTTACGGCCCACTGGGGGTGAACGTGGTGCCGGCACAGCCGCACCAGCAACTTGGACAGGTCACGACGCTTTTGCCTCCACGTTTGCACGTCCTTGGTCCAGCAAGCATGTCCGCCTCTACCACCTCTTTTTTTTTCCGCCGTGTCCTCAGCCGCCACCAGCCACCCCCCCCCGATGTGCCAAGTCCCATTACCCGACCGGCCGGCATATCACATGTGCAGGGCGCAACGGTGTCACGCTGTGCTGCACCTGGTATGCCTTGGCGAACGTAGTCACACAGGGGAGGAACTGCTGAGTGTAATGAACAGAGAAATCGACAGATGGCTGTCTCCGCCGCGCAAACTAAAAATCGGAACCATGTTGACTGACAACGGAAAGAACATGGTGTCTGCTCTGCGTCAAGGAAGGTTGTGCCATGCGCCATGCATGGCTCACGTGTTCAATCTGGTTGTCAAGCGGTTCCTAAAATCCACCATCCCACTGCAAGACATCCTTAAAATGTCACGTAAACTGTGCATGCATTTCAGCCATTCCTACACCGCAAAGAACACCCTCATTGAGCTGCAGCGGCAGAACGGAATTCCACAGCATCGCCTGATCTGCGACGTTGCAACAAGGTGGAATTCAACCCTACACATGTTAGACCGCCTTTACGAGCAGCGAAAGGCCATCACCGATTTCCTGATGTTACAAGCGGATAAAGGTACTCCCCTGTGTAACTTAGATGTCAGCCATTGGCAGCTCATGCGTGACACCTGCCGCTTGCTCAGGCCCCTTTGAGGAGGCCACGCTATTCGTGAGTCGGCAGGACTATGGGATGAACGACGTCATTCCTCTGTTGCACGTCCTGGAACAAATGCTGTTAACAATGGCTGGTCAGGGTGCGGTAGACGTGGCGCACAGATCTCAACGCCACATGACCCCTGTGGGGGGGACAGGACAGGAAGAAGAGGAGGAGGTAGAGGAGGACATTTGTGCTCAGGAATTATTGAGTGAAATGGGTGGTTTTTTCCACTCAGCAGCGGACAGAGTGGAGGAGCAGGAGCATCTGGTAGAGGAGGAGGGAGGAGGAGACAGAGGACCCAGACGCACCGTGGCAGTATGCTGTGGAGATGGAGGCAGGGAGTCCCTCGCATTCCTTGGCACAAATGGCCCATAGCATGCTCGGTTGCTTGCTTGCGTAGCGACGACAGCCGAATAATAACCATCAGACAGAGGGATGACTTTTGGCTGTCCACCTTGTTGGACCCCCTCGCTACCGGTCCAAAAATGGTGGCCTTTTTCACACCTGCTGAGAGAGGGAGGCCAAAATTACGTACTATAAAAACCACCTATGTAGTCAGTTGGTCTCTGCCTTTGTGCGCCAACGTCCATCCTCAGACACTGTGGGCCCTGTGCGCTGCGCTCGCGTTCCGCTGGCATGGCAGCAGGGGAGGGGTGGGGTGGTAGGAGCAGTGGCAGCTCCACCAGCAGCGGCGGGCTGCCTCAGTCTGCAGTCGATGATGAGTAGCTTTCTTCACCAGCGCAGTGAGGAAACTACTAACCAGCCGCAGCAGCAGCAGCAGCAGCAGCATCAGGTGGACCTGGAGCAGGAGCTCAAACAACAGGCTTGGGCCTACTTGGACAGCACCCTGCCAACCGAGGTAGACAATCCCCTTGACTACTGGGCAACGAAACTTGACCTTTGGCCCAACTAGCTGAATTTGCCCTTGAAAGGCTGTCATGCCCGGCCAGTAGCGTGGCATCGGAGCGCGTGTTTAGTGCGGCAGGAGGTATTGTAACTCCGCGGAGGACACGACTGTCCACCCAAAGTGTGGAGAGACTCACGTTTGTGAAAATGAATCAGGCGTGGATTATTAGTCTGGATTTCAAACCACCAGTTCCTGACACAACTGACTAAATCCGCCATGAATCATGCCTCAAACATGTGCCACTTTCAGGTCTCCTCCTCACACTGCTGGTGTGTTTAATTTTTTTGACATAGGGTGCTGGCAGGCAGATTACGGGCCTCCTATAGCTGCTGCCAGGCCCCTAATCTGCCATAGGCCCCTATATACCCGCCTCCTCATGCTGCTGCCAGGTCCAGAGTCTCTCATGGGTCCCTGTACGGCCTCCCATTGCTGCTGTCTCCATCGCCACACTCTGCTGCCATGTGCCACTTTCAGGTCTCTTCACACTGCTGGTGTGTGTTAATTTTTTTGACATAGGGTGCAGGCAGATTACGGGCCTCACATAGCTGCTGCCAGGCCCCTAATCTGCCATGGGCCCCTATATACCCGCCTCCTCATGCTGCTGCCAAGTCTAGAGTCTCATGGGTCCCTGTACGGCCTCCCATTGCTGCTGTCTCCATCGCCACACTCTGCTGCCATGTGCCACTTTCAGGTCTCTTCACACTGCTGGTGTGTTAAAAATTTTTTGACATAGGGTGCAGGCAGATTACGGGCCTCACATAGCTGCTGCCAGGCCCCTAATCTGCCATGGGCCCCTATATACCGCCTCCTCCTGCTGCTGCCAAGTCCAGAGTCTCTCATGGGTCCCTGTACGGCCTCCCATTGCTGCTGTCTCCATCGCCACACTCTGCTGCCATGTGCCACTTTCAGGTCTCTTCACACTGCTGGTGTGTTAAATTTTTTGACATAGGGTGCAGCAGATTACGGGCCTCACATAGCTGCTGCCAGGCCCCTAATCTGCCATGGGCCCCTATATACCGCCTCTCCTCATGCTGCTGCCAAGTCCAGAGTCTCTCATGGGTCCCTGTACGGCCTCCCATTGCTGCTGTCTCCATCGCCACACTCTGCTGCCATGTGCCACTTTCAGGTCTCTTCACACACTGCTGTGTGTTAAATTTTTTGACATAGGGTGCAGGCAGATTACGGGCCTCACATAGCTGCTGCCAGGCCCCTAATCTGCCATGGGCCCCTATATACCACCGCCTCCTCATGCTGCTGCCAAGTCCAGAGTCTCTCATGGGTCCCCTGTACGGCCTCCCATTGCTGCTGTCTCCATCGCCACACTCTGCTGCCATGTGCCACTTTCAGGTCTCTTCACACTGCTGCTGGTGGTGTGTTTAATTTTTTGACATAGGGTGCAGGCAGATTACGGGCCTCACATAGCTGCTGCCAGGCCCCTAATCTGCCATGGGCCCTATATACCGCCTCCTCCTCATGCTGCTGCCAAGTCTAGAGTCTCTCATGGGTCCCTACGGCCTCCCATTGCTGCTGTCTCCATCGCCACACTCTGCTGCCATGTGCCACTTTCAGGTCTCTTCACACTGCTGGTGTGTTTAAATTTTTTGACATAGGGTGCAGGCAGATTACGGGCCTCACATAGCTGCTGCCAGGCCCCTAATCTGCCCATGGGCCCCTATATATACCGCCTCCTCATGCTGCTGCCAAGTCTAGAGTCTCTCATGGGTCCCTGTACGGCCTCCCATTGCTGCTGTCTCCATCGCCACAGATCTGCTGCCATGTGCCACTTTCAGGTCTCTTCACACTGCTGGTGTGTTAAATTTTTTGACATAGGGTGCAGGCAGATTACGGGCCTCACATAGCTGCTGCCAGGCCCCCTATCTGCCATGGGCCCCTATATATACCGCCTCCCTCATGCTGCTGCTGCAAGTCCAGAGTCTGTCATGGGTCCCTGTACTGCTGCCATTGCTCCTCCAGCGTCTCTCATGCCACTCTGTGCCATGTGCCACTTTCAGGTCTCTTCACACTGCTGGTGTGTTTAATTTTTTGACATAGGGTGCAGGCAGATTACGGGCCTCACATAGCTGCTGCCAGGCCCCTAATCTGCCATGGGCCCCTATATACCGCCTCCTCCGCCTCCTCATGCTGCTGCCAAGTCCAGAGTCTCTCATGGGTCCCTGTACGGCCTCCCATTGCTGCTGTCTCCATCGCCACACTCTGCTGCCATGTGTGCCACTTTCAGGTCTCTTCACACTGCTGGTGTGTTAATTTTTTGACATAGGGTGCAGGCAGATTACGGGCCTCACATAGCTGCTGCCAGGCCCCTAATCTGCCATGGGCCCCTATATACCGCCTCCTCATGCTGCTGCCAAGTCCAGAGTCTCTCATGGGTCCCTGTACGGCCTCCCATTGCTGCTGTCTCCATCGCCACACTCTGCTGCCATGTGCCACTTTCAGGTCTCTTCACACTGCTGGTGTGTTTAAATTTTTTTGACATAGGGTGCAGGCAGATTACGGGCCTCACATAGCTGCTGCCAGGCCCCTAATCTGCCATGGGCCCCTATATACCGCCTCCTCCTCATGCTGCTGCCAAGTCCAGAGTCTCTCATGGGTCCCTGTACGGCCTCCCATTGCTGCTGTCTCCATCGCCACACTCTCTGCTGCCATGTGCCACTTTCAGGTCTCTTCACACTGCTGGTGTGTTTTAATTTTTTGACATAGGGTGCAGGCAGATTACGGGCCTCACATAGCTGCTGCCAGGCCCCTAATCTGCCATGGGCCCCTATATACCGCCTCCTCCTGCTGCTGCCAAGTCCAGAGTCCAGGGTCCCTGTAGGCCTCCCATTGCTGCTGTCTCCATCGCCACACTCTGTGCCCATGTGCCACTTTCAGGTCTCTTCACACTGCTGGTGTGTTTAATTTTTTGACATAGGGTGCTGGCAAGATTACGGGCCTCACATAGCTGCTGCACAGGCCCCTAATCTGCCATGGGCCCCTATATACCGCCCCTCCTCATGCTGCTGCCAAGTCCAGAGTCTCTCATGGGTCCCTGTACGGCCTCCCATTGCTGCTGTCTCCATCGCCACACTCTGCTGCCATGTGCCACTTTCAGGTCTCCTCACACTGCTGGTGTGTTGAATTTTTTGACATAGGGTGCTGGCAGATTACGGCCTCCCCATTGCTGCTGCCAGACATGTAATCTGCCATGGGCCCCCCGTACCGACTCCTCATGCTGTGACGTTGCAACAAAGGTGTAATTCAACCCTACATATGTTAGACCGCCTTTACGAACAGCTAAAGGCCATCACAGATTTCCTGATGTTTAAAAGCGGATAAAGGTACTCCCTGTGTGTAACTTAGATGTCAGCCATTGTCAGCTCATGTGTGACACCTGCGCTTGCTCAGGCCCTTTGAGGAGGCCACGCTATTCGTGAGTCGGCAGGACTATGGGATGAATGAGGTCAAATCGGCCATGGGCCCCCGTACCGCCTGTTCACGCTGATGCTGGTCCCACAGTGTGACCTGGGTCCCTGTACGGCCTCCCATTGCTTCCACTCTGCCATGTACCTCTTTGAAATCTCCTCACACTCCTGCGGTTGTCCATTTTGTCATAGGTTGCTGGCAGATTAGCGGCCTCCCATAGGTGCCGCCAGGCCCCCATATCGGCCATGGGCCCCCCGTACCGCCTGGTCACGCTGCTGCTGGGGCCCACAGTGTGACCTGGGTCCCTGTACGGCCTCCCATTGCTTCCACTCTGCCATGTGCCACTTTGAAATCTCTTCACACTCCTGCGGTTGTCCATTTTGTCATAGGTTGCTGGCAGATTAGCGGCCTCCCATAGGTGCCGCCAGGCCCCATATCGGCCATGGGCCCCCGTACCTCCTGGTCACGCTGCTGCTGCTGAGCCCACAGTGTGACCTGGGTCCCTGTACGTCCTCCCCATTGCTTCCACTCTGCCATGTGCCACTTTAAAATCTCCTCACACTCCTGCGGTTGTCCATTTTGTCATAGGTATGCTGGCAGATTACAGGCCTTCCATAGGTGCCACCAAGCCCCATATCGGGCCATGGGCCCCCGTACCGCCTGGTCACGCTGCTGCTGGGCCCACAGTGTGACCTGGGTCCCTGTACCCAGCCTCCCATTGCTCCCACTCTGCCATGTGCCACTTTCAGGTCTCCTCACGCTCCTGCTGGTTTCCATTTTGTCATAGGTTGCTGTATGGCCTCCCATTGCTGCTGCCTCCACCGCCACACTGTGGCTCCAAACACTGGTTTTGGCCCCGTGACTGGCCAAAGGAGTGAAGTGTGCAGTGATTCTAAGATCGACGGCACTCATCTGCATGTCATACTGACAGACAGTATTATTTCTCTTCCCCAGCAAAGACTCCAAGGGCATTTCAATTAAAGGTACAGTGTTCTGCACTAATATTAAGTCTCTCTGAAGCCTAGAAACACCCTTTTTTTAAGTTAAATTCACAGCGAATTTATTCGACTCAAATCGAATATTGTCCACGAAATTCGCCGAATCAGTCGAATCGAATTTTTCATTTCTTCTCTCATCTCTACTCAGGAGCTCAGAAGTTGTTAGTTAATTCAATTTTTTTTCACTTTTCTTAATTTACAATTTATTTTTACTTTTTTTTTTACATACTGTCATCAGAGTAGTACAGTGTCACCATAGTGACACTGTACTACTTCGGAGGCTGAACAGGGACTTTTTTTACACCGTGGTTGCTGTTACATTGATGATCACTGTAACAGAAATTGTTTGAACTGTCATGAATGAATTTCAATGAAAACAGCTGTGGTTACTCTAGTGATTGGCCAACAGCTATTACATGGTACAGGGTGCTGTGATTTCCCCAGGTGCCATGTGCTAGCTGTAGGCTAATCACATCATTACTATAGGAGACACAGCTGTTATGCACAAAATTAATTGATAACAGCTTTGCTGACATTTTGATCATGTGATACCCCGGCTGGACAAAGCCAGTGTGCATGTGCTCAGCAATGTATATTCATATTGCTGAGCCTGGGAAGTAAAGTGGTTAAAGGAAATCTATGGTCACAGCATGCATTTTCACTTTCCATCATCAGCATTGTAATAACAATACAAACAATATTTAGATTTGACAATACAATATAGACGTACTTGAAAAATCACTTTTCGTGTTGTGAGTTCTTTCTGATTGCCATCTCTTTCCACAACTTCCTGCATTCTCTGTGACTGTCCCATAGTTAACATATGGTACCTGGCTACCTGTATCATGTGATAGCTGTTGGCCAACCACAACATCACAATAGTGATAAAAAACAATTATGACACTTAAAATGATTGCTTATAACTGTGAATACCACTGTTATAAGCAATCACAGTGTAAAAAAAAAAATCCCTGATATCCCCCCTTCCCCAGAGTAGTATAGTGTCACTATGGTGCCACTGAACTGCTCTGATGACAGTATGGAGAAAAAAAGGGGAAAAAGTAGTAGGGAAAAACAATATAAAATGTAATCAGATTATTCATATTATGTATTTATTATTTTACATTACAGATCATTAAAAGATGCCACTGGAACTGCTCTGAATGAAAGTAATTTTAAAAAAAAAATTAAAATTTAGTAGGGAATTATTTATAATTACATGTAATCAGACATTATTCATATTATGTATTTATTTATTTTTATTAACATACTATCATCAGTCAGTATCCCTGATCACCCCCCACCCAGTCAAATAATGACTCTGTACTGCTCTTCATTTCTTCATATTTCAAAAAAAAGTGACACAAAACTACCACTTCAAAAAAATTGCCATGCCTCCTACTAAATACCTCAGACTGTCTACTTTCCAAAAAGTGGTAATTTGCGGGGTATTTGTACTGTCCTGCCATTTTAAGGGTCTCGGGAAAAAAGATTGTCAGTACATCAGAACTGATCAGTTTTCAAATATACAGAGGGTATAGAAAGGAAACACTCCCCCACCCCCTTGTTAAAATAATCACATTTTGTTGCTTTGCAGCCTGAAATGAAGACAGACACAGTTTTTGTTTCATCCAGCTGTATTTGCTATTTAGTGCAACATATAATAACCAAGTGAAAGATATAACACCAACATATATCGTAGCAGAATACATTCTAGCCAAAATTTATTAAAGATTATTTGCAAAATTTTATAAGAGAAACAAAGAAAAACATATGTTTTTTAAATGTTTTTCCACACAGTGTTGCATGGACAAACAATTGCCAGTTAAAGTAATATTTGTTTTTAGGTTAAACTCCGCCTTATAACATCCCAGCTGAAGAACCTTTAAATCTTTCCTCTGTATTTCTGGAGGATTCTCCTGTTATGTTTCTGCAAGCTGGTGACTGGTGGAATGGTAGTTTGGTCTGTGGACAAACACAATGTGCTTAGCAAGATATAGAATGTGAGGACAAGATGGATTCACAAAGATTACATTTATTGAAAGACTTGACAAATGTTGTTGAGAGTCTATTTACTATTGTCATATTTTATATACTATGTAGCTATTACTCATTCATTCTGGAAGGGGGGAGAGATCTGGAAGGCCTCTTATTGTAAAGGGGATTCCAGATTCTAAAAAGTCGCCCCATGCCCCCCACAACCACCAGGTCAGGGTTGTGGGGAAGAGAGCATTGGCCTCATCAACATGGGGCCACCTACTTTGAGGGCTAGTGGACTGCTATGGTTTAAAGTGGTTGTAAAGGGGGGCGCATGCGCGGCCGGCACCCGAATGGACGCATAGAGCGGAGCTCTCCGTCCAGCCGCCAGTGACAGGAGCGGCTCACACAGACCCCAGGGGATTCCAGGCATACCAAGCCCTACATAAGAGGTGCCCGCACCTCCACAGCAATGCCACGGAAGAGAAAAACCCCAGGACAGCCCGGGAAACTGTCCCAATTCTTTCCTGTCATCTCGATAGGAATCCAAGATGGCGCCGGCGGTGGACACTCAGGGGACTGCAGACAGGAGGATGACACTCACACCCAGAGGAGAGATCCCAGGCTGCAGCATCCATTATACCCAGGGGATCCTGGTGAGTTGTCTCCCCCTACGTCCCCCACCACAAGCAGCCCAGCCAAATCAAGGCCCAGATTAGATCTAGATCACCAGAGATCCGATTATCAGGCCCCTATTAATCCACTTCCTCAAATTAACACAGACCTCCCAGCAATAGAGGCATTCCCGGCAGCAGATCAGCCATTGACGGAGCTATCTATGAAAAAATATGCTCCTATCGCTCAGACAGACCCTGCATAATGACATCTCATCCTCATTAGTGCAACTTAATACCGCAGTCCAACGCCAGGAACTCAGAGTACAAAATATTGAATCCAAAATGGGTGATATCATTACAGCGCACAATGACCTAATTGACGCTCATACAGAACATACGTCTGACATTGACCAAATCAATTTGAAACTTGCTGATTTAGAAGATCGATCGAGACTTAATAATATTAAGTTCAGAGGCATTCCTGAAAGCGTCAATAATGAGGCATTGCTTCCCTACATCCAACAATACATGAAACTCCTCATTCCATCTCTTTCCGATCTCGAATTGGCTATTGATCGAGCTCATCGGTTACCCAAACCCACGTTCCTGCCAGCATCTATCCCTAGAGATGTCCTAGCTCGGATCCACTTCTATCACATCAAAGACAAAATTATGCTAGCGGCCAGGAACACATCTGCACTCCCACCATCACACACCAATATTCGACTGTTCGCTGACCTCTCTAAAGCCACACTACTTAATCGCAAGAAAATGATAACCATTACCAAGGCCTTACGAAACCATGGCATTGCCTACCAGTGGGGATTTCCCACAAAATTAACCATCAGACAACAGGGCCGATTTTTTACTGTCAAAAATCTGAAGCAGGCTTAGACCTCCTCAAAGCCTGGAATATTATCCCTGGAGAAACGCAACAATCCACACCTACTTTACTCCAGAATATGGAAGATGAATAACACAACCACATCCAACTTCTGGTATCTTAATACTCTTACTAGAGATGAGCGAATCGAACTTGGCGAAGTGGAATTCGTTTTGAATATTAGGAAAAATTTGATTTGCGCCGAATCCGAATTTTAGCAAACTTCGGATGCACGAATCAAATTTTTCCCGATCGGCCGATTTTCATCCCTTCTACAGCCGGCAAAAAGTGTCCCTGCAGAGAGCTCCGCTATTTCTGACAGTTCTCTGACAGTTCCTTCACATTTACAGCGGTTGAAACATTGTATCTATTTGTTTCCATTTAGGATACAGATGTTTTTATTCGGAAACAAATAGATACAATGTTTCAACCGCTGTAAATGTGAAGGAACTGTCAGAGAACTGTCAGAAATAGCGGAGCTCTCTGCAGATACACTTTTTGCTGGACTGGAATTGTTCTTATTTTCATCCTACTTCTTCTTCTTCTTCTTCTTCTTCATCCTCATCCTCATCCTCTTCTTCTTCTTCATCCTCATCCTCTTCTTCTTCTTCTTCTTCATCCTCATCCTCTTCCTCTTCTTCTTCTTCTTCTTCTTCATCCTCATCCTCATCCTCTTCATCCTCATCCTCTTCTTCTTCTTCTTCTTCTTCTTCTTCTTCTTCTTCTTCTTCTTCTTCTTCTTCTTCTTCTTCTTCTTCTTCTTCTCTTCTTCTTCTTCTTCTTCTTCATCCTCATCTTCTTCTTCTTCATCCTCATCTTCTTCTTCTTCTTCATCCTCATCTTCTTCTTCTTCATCCTCATCCTCATCTTCTTCTTCATCCTCATCTTCTTCTTCTTCATCCACATCTTCTTCTTCTTCATCCACATCTTCTTCTTCTTCTTCTTCATCCTTATCTTCTTCTTCTTCTTCTTCTTCATCCTCATCTTCTTCTTCATCCTCATCTTCTTCTTCTTCTTCTCCACTCTGCCATGGGCCCCTGTACCGCCTCCTCATGCTGCTGCCAGGTCCAGAGTGTGTCATGGGTCCCTGTATGGCCTCCCATTGCTGCTGCCAGGTCCAGAGTGTGTCATGGGTCCCTGTATGGCCTCCCATTGCTGCTGCCTCCACCGCCACACTGTGGCTCCACACTCTGGTTTTGGCCCCGTGACTGCCCAAATGAGTGAAGTGTGCGGTGATTCTAAGATCGACGGCACTCATCTGCATGTCATACTGACTGACAGTATTATTTCTCTTCCCCAGCAGACTCCAAGGACATTTAAATTAAAGGTACAGTGTTCTGCACTAATATAAAGGCTCTCTGAAGCCTAGAAACCCTTTTTATAAGTTAAATTCGCAGCGAATAAATTTGCATCAAATCAAATTTATTCAGCAAATTCGGCGAATCAGCCGAATTGAATTTTTGAATAATTCGCTCATCTCTAACTCTTACACTACAAGTTGCTATACCACCCACCTCATTATTCTCTGGCACACGGCCATGTTTAGGAAGTTTTATGTTCCCAAGATTCAGTTGGCTTGACCTATGTTACGGTCAAAGCCTAATCAAACCCCCCAAATCTGTAGTAGCAAGACCAGCTACTCAGACCACTTGCATTATTTGCAAGTATTTTTTTTACCCCCTGCCACCCTCACCATATCCTCCCTCCTCAGCACCACCAGTCACTCGCTGCTACTCTATTGATCATCTGACCTTGATGAACTTTTGTAAATCTCTCATCATAAATACGAGACCTAATTCGAACAGCTTCAATCAAACTGATGAAACACTTCCTTCCACAGAAACAACCACAAAACTTTTCATTCCTTCAAGACTCCAATGCAATATTCAATTCAGCACTCAAAAACTACAATATGATTAACCTTACTTCTCTTAATGTCCGTGGTTTGAACTCGCCGTTTAAAAGGTCGATGCTCCAAAGAGAATCGAAAAAATCTCAGGCCGACATCCTCTTTGTTCAAGAATCTCACTTTGCCACAAACAGGACTCCCAAATTCCACCTTAATCGATTTACGCATATATTTTTGGCTACAAACCCCAAGAAAAGAAATGGCGTCATAACCGCCATAAAGGACTCTATCCAATTCAGCCTCATTTCAGAACTCGCCGACTCTCAAGGTCGCTATCACATCCTAATTTGCCGTCTGAATGACATTCTCTATACTTTAGTAAATGTCTATGGCCCCAACAAACGCCAGATCAAATTTTACAACAAGCTCTACAAAACCATCACTTCCTTAAAACAAGGCAGACTTATTATTGGAGGAGATTTCAATATCATTGGCAACGCACAATTGGACTCGTCCTTCCACAGAAGAGTACCTAAACAAACCTTCAATCAATTTCTTCATAATCACGACCTATACGACATTTGGAGATGCCATCACGGCACTGAAAGAGACTTTACCTATTATTCTCCTACACACCTCGCATATTCCAGAATTGACTTCTTCCTACGGATAAATGGACACTGCAACACATAACTTCGTCCAAAATAGGCACGATCATCTGGTCAGACCATGCTCCAATCAACATTACATTAGACGACAATCAACGCGCAGCGCTCCCACCTATTTGGAGATTAAACTCCATAATACTAAAAAACGTAGATCATCAGAAACATTTGTTAGATGCTCACAACTTGTTTTTTGACACCAACTCTACCCCCGATATCCCTATTACAACACTATGGCTTACATATAAGGCCTACATGAGAGGCATCCTCATACAACTAAATTCCCGAATCAAGAAACAACGATCCCACCAAATTGATCAATTACTAACCGCCATCAAAATCAATGAAGAGTCCAATAAAAACAACCCAAATCCCTCCATAACTGCAACCTTGACCTCAGATAGAAATAAATTACGACTCCTTCTACTACACAACTACGATCTCAAGCTTCAGAGAACTAAATCTAGATTCTATGCATTAGGTAACAAGGCAAGCTCCCTCTTATCGAAAACGATTAAACAAAAACGACTTAAATCAAAAATTGCCACTATCCAACACCCAACCACTCAAACACTACTCACTAACCCACAAGATATATCTAATGCATTTGCAACTTATTACCAGGAACTTTACAACATCAAAAATGACCCTGATACAAACCAACCTACAATTGAGACCATTCAAAACTTTTTAGACACTACCAACCTACCGCGTCTCACATCATCTCAGCTTACGTCTCTATCGCTTCCAATTTCTCCTACAGAGATACAACATAGCATAACTACACTACCCCTTAACAAATCTCCAGGCAACGACGGATTTACAAACGAATACTATAAAACGTTTGCGCCTAACCTCACACCTCATTTATCTACATTATTCAACCATACTGCCTCCACAGGTACTTTCCCCCCTGAAATGCTACAATCCATCATTACCACAATACCCAAACCAAATAAAGACCCCCAACTGGTTCAAAATTATAGACCGATTTCTCTTTTTAAATACAGACATAAATTATATGCCAAACTTCTCGCACAACGGTTGCTTCCATACCTCCCCACACTAATCCATCCGGACCAAGTAGGCTTTATCCCAGGCCGACAAGCACCCGACGCAACTAGAAGAATTATATCCCTACTACACAACCTAGAATCCACTAAACAACCCTCATTACTCTTGTCCCTAGATGCTGAAAAAGCATTCGATCAAATCAATTGGCTCTTCATGAAACTCACCCTGCAGAAATTTGGGATTCTAGATTGGATGCTATCGGCAATACTCTCCCTATACTCCAAACCTTCCTCCAAAGTCATAAATAACGGTACTCTCTCCCAAACCTTCCAGATCTCCAACGGCACCAGACAGGGATGCCCACTCTCACCCATAATTTTTACCTTACTAATTGAACCCTTAGCATCCAAACTCAGAGATGACCCTTCTTTTTCGGGTATCAACCATCTTGAAACAGAACACAAAATTAGTCTCTTTGCAGACGATATTATTCTCATGATCACTAACCCTTATAAATCACTCCAAACGATACGCTCTCATCTTCACAACTACTCAGACATCTCTTACTATAAACTTAACGAGCCAAAATCCTCCATTCTAAACCTATACACTCCGCATAAAATCCAAAATTTGATTGGTAAACACTTCCCTTTCACATGGGAACAATACAGCATTCCTTATTTGGGAATTAAACTTACTAATACAACAAACCAATTATATAACGCTAATCACAAGCCATTACTTGACTCTATTCCACGAGAACTCAAACAAATGCGTACATCTACCCTCTCAACATTGGGTAGAATTGCTACCTTAAAAATGTGCATTTTACGTAAAATACTCTACATTTTCCGAACTCTCCCGATCCCAGTTCCCAGTTCCTTTTTTTCCAAACTCCAGACGATCCTCAATAAATTCACATGGGACTCCAAAAAACCTAGATACTCGACCAGCCTATTACTACGACCCCCTTCAAAAGGAGGGGCGGGACTCCCACATTTACAATCCTATTATAACGCCACGCTTCTGGACCAACTATTCTTTTGGTGGCATCCCACTAAAGATAAGACATGGACCAACATGGAAAACCTCCCACCTCTTAGATACACACTCCACAAACTATTATTCCTACCGCAAAATTCTCAAACTCACCTACTTTTCAAACACCCCTGTATGAAAGCCACCCTACAGGCCTGGTTCCTATCAGCGAAACACCCAGATTCCGAAATGAAGAGTATTTACACGCCTATTTCCACTTTACACCTCCTAATCCCCTTTTTAAACCTATCACAATGGGAAATCAGAGGTATATCACAAATAAGAGATTTATATACCAACTAGAGATGAGCGAAGTATTCAAAAATTCGATTCGACTGATTCGGCGAATTCGTGAAAAAAAATTGATTCGAGTCAAATATATTCGCTGCAAATTTAACTTATAAAAGGGTGTTTGTAGGCTTCAGAGAGCCTTTATATTAGTGCAGAACACTGTACCTTTAATTTAAATGCCCTTGGAGTCTGCTGGGGAAGAGAAATAATACTGTCAGTCAGTATGACATGCAGATGAGTGCCGTCGATCTTAGAATCACCGCACACTTCACTCATTTGGCCAGTCACGGGGCCAAAACCAGAGTGTGGAGCCACAGTGTGGCGGTGGAGGCAGCAGCAATGGGAGGCCATACAGCACCCTATGACAAAATGGAACCCACCAGCAGTGTGAGGAGACCTGAAAGTGGCACATGGCAGAGTGTGGCGATGGAGACAGCAGCAATGGGAGGCCGTACAGGGACCCACGCTGCTGGTGGAGCTGCCACTGCTCCTACCACCCCACCCCTCCCCTGCTGCCATGGCAGCGGAACGCGAGCGCACAGGGCCCACAGTGTCTGAGGATGGACGTTGGCGCAGAAAGGCAGAGACCAACTGACTACATAGGTGGTTTTTATAGTACTTTATTTTGGCCTCCCTCTCAGCAGGTGTGAAAAAGGCCACCATTTTTGAACGGTAGCGAGGGTCCAACAAGGTGGACAGCCAAAAGTCATCCCTCTGTCTGATGGTTATTATTTGGCTGTCGCTACGCAAGCAACCGAGCATGCTATGGGCCATTTGTGCCAAGGAATGCGAGGGACTCCCTGCCTCCATCTCCACAGCATACTGCCACGGTGCGTCTGGGTCCTCTGTCTCCTCCTCCTCCTCCTCTCTACCAGATGCTCCTGCTCCTCCACTCCTGTCCGCTGAGTGGAAAAAACCACCCATTTCACTCAATAATTCCTGAGCACCAAAGTCCTCCTCTACCTCCTCCTCTTCTTCCTTTCCTGCCCCCACAGGGGTCATGTGGCGTTGAGATCTGTGCGCCACGTCTACCGCACCCTGACCAGCCATTGTTAACAGCATTTGTTCCAGGACGTGCAACAGAGGAATGACGTCGTTCATCCCATAGTCCTGCCGACTCACGAATAGCGTGGCCTCCTCAAAGGGCCTGAGCAAGCGGCAGGTGTCACGCATGAGCTGCCAATGGCTGACATCTAAGTTACACAGGGGAGTACCTTTATCCGCTTGTAACATCAGGAAATCGGTGATGGCCTTTCGCTGATCGTAAAGGCGGTCTAACATATGTAGGGTTGAATTCCACCTTGTTGCAACGTCACAGCATGAGGAGTCGGTACAGGGGCCCATGGCAGATTAGGGGCCTGGCCGCAGCAATGTGAGGCCCGTAATCTGCCAGCACCCTATGGCAAAATGGAACCCAGCAGCAGTGTGAGGACACCTGAAAGTGGCACATGGCAGAGTGTGGCGATGGAGACAGCAGCAATGGGAGGCCGTACAGGGACCCATGAGACACTGTGGACCTGGCAGCAGCGTGAGGAGGCGGTACAGGGGCCCATGGCAGATTAGGGGCCTGGCCACAGCAATGTGAGGCCCGTAATCTGCCAGCACCCTATGACAAAATGGAACCCAGCAGCAGTGTGAGGACACCTGAAAGTGGCACATGGCAGAGTGTGGCGATGGAGACAGCAGCAATGGGAGGCCGTACAGGGACCCATGACACACTGTGGACCTGGCAGCAGCGTGAGGAGGCGGTACAGGGGCCCATGGCAGATTAGGGGCCTGGCCGCAGCAATGTGAGGCCCGTAATCTGCCAGCATCCTATGACAAAATGGAACCAGCAGCAGCAGTGTGAGGACACCTGAAAGTGGCACATGGCAGAGTGTGGCGATGGAGACAGCAGCAATGGGAGGCGGTACAGGGACCCATGACACACTGTGGACCTGGCAGCAGCGTGAGGAGGCGGTACAGGGGCCCATGGCAGATTAGGGGCCTGGCCGCAGCAATGTGAGGCCCGTAATCTGCCAGCACCCTATGACAAAATGGAACCCAGCAGCAGTGTGAGGAGACCTGAAAGTGGCACATGGCAGAGTGTGGCGATGGAGACAGCAGCAATGGGACCTGGGACCCATGAGACACTGTGGACCTGGCAGCAGCATGAGGAGGCGGTACAGGGGCCCATGGCAGATTAGGGGCCTGGCAGCAGCATGGGGAGGCCCGTAATCTGCCAGCATCCTATGACAAAAAATGGAACCCAGCAGCAGTGTGAGGAGACCTGAAAGTGGCACATGGCAGAGTGTGGCGATGGAGACAGCAGCAATGGGAGGCAGGTACAGGGACCCATGACACACTGTGGACCTGGCAGCAGCGTGAGGAGGCGGTACAGGGGCCCATGGCAGATTAGGGGCCTGGCCAGCAGCAATGGGAGGCCCGTAATCTGCCAGCACCCTATGACAAAATGGAACCAGCAGCAGCAGTGTGAGGAGACCTGAAAGTGGCACATGGCAGAGTGTGGCGATGGAGACAGCAGCAATGGGAGGCCGTACAGGGACCCATGACACACTGTGGACCTGGCAGCAGCATGAGGAGGCGGTACAGGGGCCCATGGCAGATTAGGGGCCTGGCAGCAGCTATGGGAGGCCCGTAATCTGCCAGCACCCTATGACAAAATGGAACCCAGCAGCAGTGTGAGGAGGAGACTCATGAAAGTGGCACATGGCAGAGTGTGGCGATGGAGACAGCAGCAATGGGAGGCGGTACAGGGACCCATGAGACACTGTGGACCTGGCAGCAGCATGAGGAGGCGGTACAGGGGCCATGGCAGATTAGGGGCCTGGCCGCAGCAATGTGAGGCCCGTAATCTGCCAGCACCCTATGACAAAATGGAACCCAGCAGCAGTGTGAGGAGACCTGAAAGTGGCACATGGCAGAGTGTGGCGATGGAGACAGCAGCAATGGGAGGCCGTACAGGGACCCATGACACACTGTGGACCTGGCAGCAGCATGAGGAGGCGGTACAGGGGGGCCCATGGCAGATTAGGGGCCTGGCAGCAGCAATGGGAGGCCCGTAATCTGCCAGCACCCTATGACAAAATGGAACCAGCAGCAGTGTGAGGAGACCTGAAAGTGGCACATGGCAGAGTGTGGCGATGGAGACAGCAGCAATGGGAGGCACGGTACAGGGGACCCATGAGAGACACTGTGGACCTGGCAGCAGCGCGTGAGGGAGGCGGTACACAGGGGCCCATGGCAGATTAGGGGCCTGGCCAGCAGCAATGGGGGAGGCCCGTAATCTGCCAGCATCCTATGACAAAATGGAACCCAGCAGTGTGAGGAGACCTGAAAGTGGCACATGGCAGAGTGTGGCGATGGAGACAGCAGCAATGGGAGGCGGTACAGGGACCCATGAGACACTGTGGACCTGGCAGCAGCAGCATGAGGAGGCGGTACAGGGGCCCATGGCAGATTAGGGGCCTGGCAGCAGCAATGGGAGGCCCGTAATCTGCCAGCACCTATGACAAAATGGAACCCAGCAGCAGTGAGTGTGAGGACCTGAAAGTGGCACATGACAGCAGTGGCGATGGAGGCAGCAATGGCGGGTACAGGGGGATGGAGACACTGTGGACTGGCAGCAATGGGAGGCCCGTGTCTGGGGATGCCATGGAACAGGGGGCAGTGGCAGGCTGGATGGCAGACGGGGGGCCTGGCAGCAGGGGCAATGGCAGCAGCAATGGGAGGTAATCTGCCAGCACCTATGACAAAAAAATGGACCCAGCAGCAGTGTGAGGAGACCTGAAAGTGGCACATGGCAGATGTGGCGATGGAGACAGCAGCAATGGGGCTGGCCAGTACAGGGACCCATGACACACTGTGGACCTGGCAGCAGCGTGAGGAGGCGGTACAGGGGCCCATGGCAGATTAGGGGCCTGGAGCCAGCAGCATGGGAGGCCCGTAATCTGCCAGCATCCTATGACAAATGGAACCCAGCAGGAGTGTGAGGAGACCTGAAAGTGGCACATGGCAGAGTGTGGCGATGGAGACAGCAGCAGCAATGGGAGGCGTGGTACAGGGACCCATGAGACACTGTGGACCTGGCAGCAGCAGCATGAGGAGGCGGTACAGGGGCCCATGGCAGATTAGGGGCCTGGCAGCAGCAATGGGGCCCGTAATCTGCCAGCACCCTATGACAAAATGGAACCCCAGCAGTGTGAGGAGCTGAAAGTGGCACATGGCAGAGTGTGGGAGACAGCAGCAGGGGCGGAGGCCTCTGGCCTGGCACATGGCATGAGGCCCGTAATGTGGCGATGGAGACATGACAGCAATGGACCCTAAAGTTGCAGCAGTGAGTGTGGCGGGACAGCAGCTGGGAAAGTGGTCACAGGGACATGACACACTGTGGACCTGGCAGCAGCATGAGGAGGCGGTACAGGGGCCCATGGCAGATTAGGGGCCTGGCAGCAGCAGCAATGGGAGGCCCGTAATCTGCCAGCACCCTATGACAAAAATGGAACCCAGCAGCAGTGTGAGAGAGACCTGAAAGTGGCACATGGCAGAGTGTGGCGATGGAGACAGCAGCAATGGGAGGCGGTACAGGGACCCATGAGACACACTGGGACCTGGCAGCAGCATGAGGAGGCGGTACAGGGGCCCATGGCAGATTAGGGGCCTGGCAGCAGCAATGTGGGAGGCCCGTAATCTGCCAGCACTCCTATGACAAAATGGAACACAGCAGCAGTGTGAGGAGACCTGAAAGTGGCACATGGCAGAGTGTGGCGATGGACATGGCAGCAGAGTGAGGCGGTGTCAGCAGCATCACGTGAGGAGGGCATGGGAGGCCCAGGGACCCATGACACACTGTGGACCTGGCAGCAGCATGAGGAGGCGGGTACAGGGGCCCATGGCAGATTAGGGGCCTGGCCAGCACCCTATGACAATGGAGCCCGCAATCTGCCAGCAGCCCCTATGACAAAATGGAACACACCAGCAGTGTGAGGAGACCTGAAAGTGGCACATGGCATGACACACTGTGGACCTGGCAGCAGCGTGAGGAGGCGGTACAGGGGCCCATGGCAGATTAGGGGCCTGGCAGCAGCAGCAATGGGAGGCCCGTAATCTGCCAGCACCCTATGACAAAATGGAACACAGCAGCAGTGTGAGGAGACCTGAAAGTGGCACATGGCATGACACACAGCAATGGGACCTGGCAGCAGCGTGGCAGAGCGAGGAGGCGGTACGGGGGCCCATGGCAGATTAGGGGCCTGGCAGCAGCAATGGGAGGCCCGTAATCTGCCAGCACCCTATGACAAAATGATGGAACACAGCAGCAGTGTGAGGAGAGACCTGAAAGTGGCACATGGCATGACACAGGGACCCATGTGGACCTGTGGACCTGGCAGCAGCGTGAGGAGGCGGTACAGGGGCCCATGGCAGATTAGGGGCCTGGCAGCAGCAATGGGAGGCCCGTAATCTGCCAGCACCCTATGACAAAATGGAACCACCAGCAGTGTGTGAGGAGACCTGAAAGTGGCACATGGCAGAGTGTGGCGATGGAGACAGCAGCAATGGGAGGCCGTACAGGGACCCATGAGACACTGTGGACCTGGCAGCAGCGTGAGGAGGCGGTACAGGGGCCATGGCAGATTAGGGGCCTGGCCGCAGCAATGTGAGGCCCGTAATCTGCCAGCACCCTATGACAAAATGGAACACAGCAGCAGTGTGAGGAGACCTGAAAGTGGCACATGGCATGAGACACTGTGGACCTGGCAGCAGCATGAGGAGGCGGTACAGGGGCCCATGGCAGATTAGGGCCTGGCAGCAGCTATGGGAGGCCCCGTAATCTGCCAGCACCCTATGACAAAATGGAACACACCAGCAGTGTGTGGAGGACCTGAAAGTGGCACATGGCATGACACACTGTGGACCTGGCAGCAGCAGCGTGAGGAGGCGGTACAGGGGCCCATGGCAGATTAGGGGCCTGGCAGCAGCAATGGGAGGCCCGTAATCTGCCAGCACCCTATGACAAAATGGAACACAGCAGCAGTGTGAGGAGACCTGAAGTGGCACATGGCATGACACACTGTGGACCTGGCAGCAGCAGCATGAGGAGGCGGTACAGGGGCCCATGGCAGATTAGGGGCCTGGCAGCAGCAATGGGAGGCCCGTAATCTGCCAGCACCCTATGACAAAAAATGGAACACAGCAGCAGTGTGAGGAGACCTGAAAGTGGCACATGGCATGACACACTGTGGACCTGGCAGCAGCAGCAGCATGAGGAGGCGGTACAGGGGCCCATGGCAGATTAGGGGCCTGCAGCAGCTATGGGAGGCCCGTAATCTGCCAGCACCCTATGACAAAATGGAACACACCAGCAGTGTGAGGAGACCTGAAAGTGGCACATGGCATGACACACTGTGGACCTGGCAGCAGCGTGAGGAGGCGGTACAGGGGCCATGGCAGATTAGGGGGCCTGGCAGCAGCTATGGGAGGCCCGTAATCTGCCAGCACCCTATGACAAAATGGAACACACCAGCAGTGTGAGGAGACCTGAAAGTGGCACATGGCATGACACACTGTGGACCTGGGACCCAGCAGCACTGAGGAGGCAGCAGCATGAGGAGGCGGTACGGGGGCCCATGGCAGATTAGGGGCCTGGCAGCAGCTATGGGAGGCCCGTAATCTGCCAGCACCCTATGACAAAATGGAACACACCAGCAGTGTGAGGAGGAGACCTGAAAGTGGCACATGTTTGGGGCATGATTCATGGCGGATTTAGTCAGTTGTGTCAGGAACTGGTGGTTTGAAATCCAGACTAATCCACGCCTGATTCATTTTCACAAACGTGAGTCTCTCCACACTTTGGGTGGACAGTCGTGTCCTCCGCGGAGTTACAATACCTCCTGCCGCACTAAACACGCGCTCCGATGCCACGCTACTGGCCGGGCATGACAGCCTTTCAAGGGCAAATTCAGCTAGTTGGGGCCAAAGGTCAAGTTTCGTTGCCCAGTAGTCAAGGGGATTGTCTACCTCGGTTGGCAGGGTGCTGTCCAAGTAGGCCCAAGCCTGTTGTTTGAGCCTGCTCCAGGTCCACCTGATGCTGCTGCTGCTGCTGCTGCTGCGGCTGGTTAGTAGTTTCCTCACACTGCGCTGGTGAAGAAAGCTACTCATCATCGACTGCAGACTGAGGCAGCCGCTGCTGGTGGAGCTGCCACTGCTCCTACCACCCCACCCCTCCCCTGCTGCCATGGCAGCGGAACGCGAGCGCACAGGGCCCACAGTGTCTGAGGATGGACGTTGGCGCAGAAAGGCAGAGACCAACTGACTACATAGGTGGTTTTTATAGTACGTAATTTTGGCCTCCCTCTCAGCAGGTGTGAAAAAAGGCCACCATTTTGGAACGGTAGCGAGGGTCCAACAAGGTGGACAGCCAAAAGTCATCCCTCTGTCTGATGGTTATTATTCGGCTGTCGCTACGCAAGCAACCGAGCATGCTATGGGCCATTTGTGCCAAGGAATGCGAGGGACTCCCTGCCTCCATCTCCACAGCATACTGCCACGGTGCGTCTGGGTCCTCTGTCTCCTCCTCCTCCTCCTCTACCAGATGCTCCTGCTCCTCCACTCCTGTCCGCTGAGTGGAAAAACCACCCATTTCACTCAATAATTCCTGAGCACAAATGTCCTCCTCTACCTCCTCCTCTTCTTCCTGTCCTGCCCCCACAGGGGTCATGTGGCGTTGAGATCTGTGCGCCACGTCTACCGCACCCTGACCAGCCATTGTTAACAGCATTTGTTCCAGGACGTGCAACAGAGGAATGACGTCGTTCATCCCATAGTCCTGCCGACTCACGAATAGCGTGGCCTCCTCAAAGGGCCTGAGCAAGCGGCAGGTGTCACGCATGAGCTGCCAATGGCTGACATCGAAGTTACACAGGGGAGTACCTTTATCCGCTTGTAACATCAGGAAATCGGTGATGGCCTTTCGCTGCTCGTAAAGGCGGTCTAACATGTGTAGGGTTGAATTCCACCTTGTTGCAACGTCGCAGATCAGGCGATGCTGTGGAATTCCGTTCTGCCGCTGCAGCTCAAGGAGGGTGTGCTTTGCGGTGTAGGAATGGCTGAAATGCATGCAAAGTTTACGTGACATTTTAAGGATGTCTTGCAGTGGGATGGTGGATTTTAGGAACCGCTTGACAACCAGATTGAACACGTGAGCCATGCATGGCGCATGGCACAACCTTCCTTGACGCAGAGCAGACACCATGTTCTTTCCGTTGTCGGTCAACATGGTTCCGATTTTCGTTTGCGCGGAGACAGCCATCTGTCGATTTCTCTGTTCATTACACTCAGAAGTTCCTCCCCTGTGTGACTACGTTCGCCAAGGCATACCAGGTGCAGCACAGCGTGACACCGTTGCGCCCTGCACATGTGATATGCCGGTCGGGTAATGGGACTTGGCACGGGGGGTGGCGGCTGAGGACACGGCGGAAGAAGAAGGGTGGTAGAGGCGGACATCTTTGCTGGACCAAGGACGTGCAAACGTGGAGGCAAAAGCGTCGTGACCTGTCCAAGTTGCTGGTGCGGCTGTGCCGGCACCACGTTCACCCAGTGGGCCGTAAATGACATGTACTGTCCCCCTGACCGTAGTTACAGCTCCACACGTCGGCGCTGCCGTGCACTTTGGCAGAGACCGACATGCTCAAAGACTGGCCCACCATCTCTTCTACATGTGAATGCAGGGCTGGCACTGCCTTTTTGGCGAAGAAATGACGGCTTGGCACTCTCCAGCGGCGCGGCACAAGCCATCATTTTCTCGGAAAGGTGCTGAGTCCACCACTTGGAAAGGGAGGGACTGCAGCACCAGCAACTTGGACAGGAGGACGTTCAGCTTTTGCACCGTCGGGTGCGTGCTCGCAAACTGTTGTCTCTTGGAAACGGATTCCAAGAAAGACTGCTGACGGAATCCGTGAAGAGGAGTAGCAGGAGAAGGAGCATCTGAACGAGCGGAAGATGCCAACGAGCGACAACTCCCCTCAGCAGAGGTGTTGGAGCCTTGACTGGCTGATAGAGGGCGATTGACGTCGGGTGACGGAGCAAGTAACGGAGCGGGTGATGGAGCGGGGGCTGGGGCAGGCAGAACCGCCGTATCTTTATCACGGTTTTCCCAGGCCACCAATGGCGACGCTGCATATGCTGACGCAACGCTGTAGTCCCAACATGGGCCCCCTGGCCACGCTTGACTTTCTGGCCACATAGTCGACATACGGCTACGTTTACTTCCTCGGGCGGCTTGACGAAAAATTGCCACACCGCCGAGTAGGAAACTTTGCCCCCGCTACTCCTCACTGGCTGACTGCTACTTCCTCCGTGCACACCGGCACCACTACTGGCCGTGGTGGTAGGCTGCAGTGGAGCTGGTGCTCTACTCCGTGGCCGTTTGGCTCCACTGACACTGCTGCGACCCTGCTGCCTCCTGGGCAACCCACCGACTGTTTTGCTCGCTGCCAAGCTGGCACCCTCTTCTCCTGATGATGCGGAAGAAATTGCCTGATGACGACGAGGCTGCCAAGTGCGATCAACCTCCTCATCATCAAGTAGGGTCTCCGCCTCACTACTAGCCCCCTCGGCTGCGTCTGGGTCAGGAGACAGACCTGTCTCTAGACCGGCTACCGAGCCACTCTCCTCGCCAGTACTTCTTCGCCTGGCTGCTGAAAGGCGGATGTCTCCCCCCGTTCCTGACCGCCCTCTGTTAGCTCTTCCTCACTGTACAGTGGGGCTGAGCCCACAGCATGCGATACTTCGCTTGGTGAGGGGGAAACAGCAAAGGACAGGGGCAGGTAGAGGACACGTGATTTCAGTGGGCTTGCTCCCGGGCCATGCCAACTAACGGTTGTGTCTGACGTACCCACCGACCGTTGGCTGTAGGGTGTCAGAGGTGACCTGGGAAGAGGAAGACGACCGAGCCAACCAATCGATGACGGCAGGGTTGTCGGTGGAGACACGACCGCTGGATGACACCGGGAGCACTGGCCTCTGGCTGCGACTAGTGCTGCCTCGACCCCTTCCTCTGCTGCCACGTCTGCTCGCTCCTAAAACATTGCCTCCTCTGCCACTCCTCTGCATGTTGTCTGACATACTCTTTAATTCAACGATTCTGTGTCCCTGAGTAACAATTCTGTGTCCCTGAGTAACAATTCTGTGTCTGTCCCCTGAGTAACAATTCTGTGGCCCTGAGTAACAATTCTGTGTCCCTCAGTAACAATTCTGTGTCCCTCAGTAACAATTCTGTGTCTGCCCTGAGTAACGGTTCTGTGGCCCTCAGTAACAATTCTGTGTCCCTCAGTAACAATTCTGTGTCTGTCCCTGAGTAACAATTCTGTGTCCCTAAGTAACGTTTCTGTGTCCCTGAGTAACAATTCTGTGTCCCTCAGTAACAATTCTGTGTCCCCCTCAGTAACAATTCTGTGTCCCCTCAGTAACAATTCTGTGTCCCTGTAACAATTCTGTGTCCCTGAGTAACAATTCTGTGTCCCTGAGTAACAATTCTGTGGCCCTCAGTAACAATTCTGTGTCCCTCAGTAACAATTCTGTTAACAATTCTGTGGCCCTGAGTAACGGTTCTGTGGCCCTCAGTAACAATTCTGTGTCCCTCAGTAACAATTCTGTGTGTCCCTCAGTAACAATTCTGTGTGCCCTGAGTAACAATTCTGTGTAACAATTCTGTTCCCTGAGTAACAATTCTGTGGCCCTAAGTAACAATTCTGTGGCCCTCAACAATTCTGTGTCCCTGAGTAACAATTCTGTGGCCCTAAGTAACGGTTCTGTGTTCAGTAACAATTCTGTGTCCCTCAGTAACAATTCTGTGTCCCTCAGTAACAATTCTGTGTCCCTGTCCCTGAGTAACAATTCTGTGGCCCTCAGTAACAATTCTGTGGCCCTCAGTAACAATTCTGTGTCCCTGAGTAACAAATTCTGTGGCCCTAGTAACAATTCTGTGTCCCTCAGTAACAATTCTGTGTCCCTCCCTGAGTAACAATTCTGTGGCCCTAAGTAACGGTTCTGTGGCCCTCAGTAACAATTCTGTGTCCCTGAGTAACAATTCTGTGGCCCTGAGTAACAATTCTGTGGCCCTCAGTAACAATTCTGTGTCCCCTGAGTAACAATTCTGTGTCCCTGAGTAACAAACGTTTCTGTGGCCCTAAGTAACGGTTCTGTGGCCCTCAGTAACAATTCTGTGTCCCTCAGTAACAATTCTGTGTCTGTCCCTGAGTAACAATTCTGTGGCCCTAAGTAACAATTCTGTGTCCCTCAGTAACAATTCTGTGTCCCTGAGTAACAATTTCTGTGGCCCTAAGTAACGGTTCTGTGGCCCTCAGTAACAATTCTGTGTCCCTCAGTAACAATTCTGTGTCCCTGAGTAACAATTCTGTGTCTGTGTGTCCTGAGTAACAATTCTGTGTGGCCCTAAGTAACAATTCTGTGGCCCTCAGTAACAATTCTGTGTCCCTGAGTAACAATTCTGTGTCTGTCCCTAAGTAACAATTCTGTGGCCCTCAGTAACAATTCTGTGTCCCTGAGTAACAATTCTGTGTCCCCTGAGTAACAATTCTGTGTCCCTCCCTGAGTAACGGTTCTGTGGCCCTCAGTAACAATTCTGTCCCTCAGTAACCCTCAGTAACAATTCTGTGTGTCCCTCAGTAACAATTCTGTGTCTGTCCCTGAGTAACAATTCTGTGGCCCTAAGTAACGGTTCTGTGGCCCTCAGTAACAACTGTGTCCCTGAGTAACAATTCTGTGGCCCTAAGTAACGGTTCTGTGGCCCTCAGTAACAATTCTGTGTCCCTCAGTAACAATTCTGTGTCTGTCCCTGAGTAACAATTCTGTGTGCCCTAAGTAACAATTCTGTGGCCCTGTAACAATTCTGTGGCCCTCAGTAACAATTCTGTGTCCCTAGTAACAACGTTTCTGTGGCCCTCAGTAACAATTCTGTGGCCCTAAGTAACAATTCTGTGGCCCTCAGTAACAATTCTGTGTCCCTCAGTAACAATTCTGTGTCCCTGAGTAACAATTCTGTGGCCCTAAGTAACAATTCTGTGGCCCTCAGTAACAATTCTGTGTCCCTGAGTAACAATTCTGTGTCTGTCCCTGAGTAACAATTCTGTGGCCCTAAGTAACAATTCTGTGGCCCTCAGTAACAATTCTGTGTCCCTCCCTGAGTAACAATTCTGTGTCCCTGAGTAACAATTCTGTGGCCCTAAGTAACGGTTCTGTGGCCCTCAGTAACAATTCTGTGTCCCTGAGTAACGTTTCTGTGGCCCTAAGTAACGGTTTCTGTGGCCCTCAGTAACAATTCTGTGTCCCTCAGTAACAATTGTGTCTGTCCCTGAGTAACAATTCTGTGTCCCCTAAGTAACAATTCTGTGGCCCTAAGTAACAATTCTGTGGCCCTCAGTAACAATTCTGTGTCCCTAAGTAACAATTCTGTGGCCCTAAGTAGTAACAATTCTGTGGCCCTAAGTAACAATTCTGTGTGCCCTCAGTAACAATTCTGTGTCCCCCTGAGTAACAATTCTGTGTCTGTCCCTGAGTAACAATTCTGTGGCCCTAAGTAACGGTTCTGTGGCCCTCAGTAACAATTCTGTGTCCCTGAGTAACGTTTCTGTGGCCCTAAGTAACGGTTCTGTGGCCCTCAGTAACAATTCTGTGTCCCTCAGTAACAATTCTGTGTCTGTCCCTGAGTAACAATTCTGTGGCCCTAACTAACGTTTCTGTGGCCCTAAGTAACAATTCTGTGGCCCTCAGTAACAATTCTGTGTCCCTGAGTAACGTTTCTGTGGCCCTAAGTAACGGTTCTGTGGCCCTCAGTAACAATTCTGTGTCCCTCAGTAACAATTCTGTGTCTGTCCCTGAGTAACAATTCTGTGGCCCTAAGTAACGGTTCTGTGGCCCTCAAGTAACAATTCTGTGTCCCTGAGTAACAATTCTGTGGCCCTGAGTAACGGTTCTGTGGCCCTCAGTAACAATTCTGTGGCCCTCAGTAACAATTCTGTGTCCCTGAGTAACAATTCTGTGGCCCTAACTAACGTTTCTTCTGTGGCCCTAAGTAACAGTTCTGTGGCCCTCAGTAACAATTCTGTGTCCCTGAGTAACGTTTCTGTGGCCCTAAGTAACGGTTCTGTGGCCCTCAGTAACAATTCTGTGGCCCTCAGTAACACTGTTCTGTTGTCTGTCCCTGAGTAACAATTCTGTGGCCCTAAGTAACAACGTTTCTGTGGCCCTAAGTAACAGTTCTGTGGCCCTCAGTAACAATTCTGTGTCCCTGAGTAACGTTTCTGTGGCCCTAAGTAACGGTTCTGTGGCCCTCAGTAACAATTCTGTGTCCCTCAGTAACAATTCTGTGTCTGTCCCTGAGTAACAATTCTGTGTCCCTGAGTAACAATTCTGTGGCCCTAAGTAACGGTTCTGTGGCCCTCAGTAACAATTCTGTGTCCCTGAGTAACAATTCTGTGGCCCTAAGTAACGGTTCTGTGGCCCTCAGTAACAATTCTGTGGCCCTCAGTAACAATTCTGTGTCTGTCCCTGAGTAACAATTCTGTGGCCCTAAGTAACGTTTCTGTGGCCCTAAGTAACAGTTCTGTGGCCCTCAGTAACAATTCTGTGTCCCTGAGTAACAATTTCTGTGGCCCTAAGTAACGGTTCTGTGGCCCTCAGTAACAATTCTGTGGCCCTCAGTAACAATTCTGTGGCCCTCAGTAACAATTCTGTGTCCCTGAGTAACAATTCTGTGGCCCTAAGTAACGGTTCTGTGGCCCTCAGTAACAATTCTGTGGCCCTCAGTCAACAATTCTGTGTCTGTCCCTGAGTAACAATTCTGTGGCCCTAACTAACGTTTCTGTGGCCCTAAGTAACAGTTCTGTGGCCCTCAGTAACAATTCTGTGTCCCTAAGTAACGTTTCTGTGGCCCTCAGTAACAATTCTGTGGCCCTCAGTAACAATTCTGTGTCCCTCAGTAACAATTCTGTGTCTGTCCCTGAGTAACAATTCTGTGGCCCTAAGTAACGGTTCTGTGGCCCTCAGTAACAATTCTGTGTCCCTGAGTAACGTTTCTGTGGCCCTAAGTAATGGTTCTGTGGCCCTAAGTAACAATTCTGTGGCCCTCAGTAACAATTCTGTGTCTGTCCCTGAGTAACAATTCTGTGGCCCTAACTAACGTTTCTGTGGCCCTAAGTAACAGTTGTGTGGCCCTCAGTAACAATTCTGTGTCCCTGAGTAACGTTTCTGTGGCCCTAAGTAACGGTTCTGTGGCCCTCAGTAACAATTCTGTGTCCCTCAGTAACAATTCTGTGTCTGTCCCTGAGTAACAATTCTGTGGCCCTAAGTAACGGTTCTGTGGCCCTAAGTAACAGTAACAATTCTGTGTCCCTGAGTAAACGTTTCTGTGGCCCTAAGTAACGGTTCTGTGGCCCTCAGTAACAATTCTGTGGCCCTCTGTAACAATTCTGTGTCTGTCCCTGAGTAACAATTCTGTGGCCCTAAGTAACGTTTCTGTGGCCCTAAGTAACAGTTCTGTGGCCCTCAGTAACAATTCTGTGTCCCTGAGTAACGTTTCTGTGGCCCTAAGTAACGTTTTGTGGCCCTCAGTAACAATTCTGTGTCTGTCCCTGAGTAACAATTCTGTGGCCCTAACTAACGTTTCTGTGGCCCTAAGTAACAGTTCTGTGGCCCTCAGTAACAATTCTGTGTCCCTGAGTAACGTTTCTGTGGCCCTCAGTAACAATTCTGTGGCCCTCAGTAACAATTCTGTGTCTGTCCCTGAGTAACAATTCTGTGGCCCTAACTAGCGTTTCTGTGGCCCTAAGTAACGATTCTGTGGCCCTCAGTAACAATTCTGTGTCCCTGAGTAATGTTTCTCTGTCCCTAAGTAACGTTTCTCTGTCCCTAAGTAACGTTTCTCTGTCCCTAAGTAACGTTTCTGTGGCCCTAACTCTGTCCCTAATACAGAGCAGATGTGCCTCTCTTGAATGACTGGAGGCAAATGGAGAAATTCTAAAATGGCCGCTATTTATAGCTCGACCATTACACAGTGCTGGCTGGCTGGCTGCTGATTGGCTAATGCGATCACATGTCATTAATGAATGCATTATGGGTCAGCGCGCCTTGTCTGCGCGCCTTCCCAGACATCCCCGCTCCGTCGCCGCACATGTCGCCGCCATTTTAGGAAAAATTTCCAATATTCGAAACGAATTCCACTTCGCCTACTTCGATTCGCTCAAATTTCATCATAAATTTAGGCTAAAATGTATTCTGCTACATGGCTTTGCTCATAAAAATCCCATTATGTGTAAATTTATTGGTTTACATGAAAGTTATAGCATTTACAAATGGTGGTATATATACTGGATTTTTTTTTGTACTAGTAATAGTGACAATCAGCAACGTATAGCGGGAATGCGGCACTGCGGTGGACATTCTGACACTGGGGGGGGGGGGAACTGACTTTGTTTCACTGACATCCCCAGTGACACCAATACAGTGATCAGTGCTAATAAAAAGCACTGACACTTTACTAATGACACTGGGCAGGAAGGGGTTAGCATCTGGGGCCATCAAATGGCTAACTGTGTGCTGCTTTACCATGTGTGCTTTGTGTGTGTTTCACTGTAAGCACACTGTTATGCAGAGCCATACAAAGCAGTGTGCAGGAGCTGACAGGGGAGAGATCTGTATTGTTTACATACAGGTCTCTCCCCCGTCAGAAATCCTCAGAGATCGCTGGGTGTCAGTGGGGAATCACCGACCAGGACTTGGCGATTAACAGCCAACTGCAAAATCAGGTATATATACCTGATTTTGCGCACACCCGTGCCGCTCTGTAGCAGTATTTCTTTTACAAAGATTTTATTGTAGATGAAGCAGAGATAAACAAACATTCGGGTTACAGATTCAGTGACCATCGAATATGAATTGTACTGAATAAATGGAAACCAATTTAAATCATACATTGATAAAGGCATAAGTTGAAATGAAAAATTTTTCATAAATGGTTCATAAAGACAAGGATAAGGGAAAGAAATAGTGAGGAAACTATTAGCGAACCGTTCTGGGTCCATAATGATGTGAGTTCATAAGAAAGTTTTGCTACATCAACATTATACAAAACAGGACAGACACAAAGTAGAACCTTTCCAAGAAGTGAAATCTGTTCCAAACCCTAGGTACCTAAAAGAAGACTGGGGTACATAGATAGTACTGCAAATGTAGCTTATAAAACAGGAAACTCAATCCATAGAATATGATTAAGAGCAGCTTGGAAAGGAGAATAGAAAAGGACAAACAGTAGAGAGACAAGGACAACAACAACAACAATAATAATAATAAAAAAAAAAAAAAAACGAAAGGGACTCCCAGGCAATCACGACAGAATCCATCTTTATATCGATAGAAGGGACTGGTCGAATCTCGAAGGTTGAGCTATATCCAGCCAAGGACGCCATACTTGCAAAAATTTTGTATGGGTGTCCAACAATACGGCCGTCAGTTTTTCATTGACCATTATGAAATTCATCTGGTTTTTGACAGCTTCAAAACTAAGAAGGGGAGTTTTCCAAGCTCTCGCAATTGTCAATTTCATTGCCACAAATAAGTGTGATGCCAGCTGCCGTTCAGAACGGAGAAGGCCCTCCAATGGTTTAAATAAAAGCGCTTCATATGGATTACGCTTAATGTCTGTGTGAAGCATAGTGCAAAGGAGGGCATACACCCTAATCCATAATCTGTTTACTTTAGGGCAAGTCCACCAGATGTGGGCCATGGTGCCCAATTGTTGACATCCCCGAAAACAGACCGGGGAATATGAAGGTATAAAAGTAGCTAGACGGGCAGGCGTATAGTACCATCGGTAAAGAATTTTATAGGCATTTTCAAGGATAAGAACATTCCTGGAACTCTTAGATAGCGCTTGGGTCATGGTCTGCCAATCCTGTTGGTCTAAAGTCCCCCCTAATTCAGACTGCCAGCGCTGATGATAGGAACCAACCGGAGGTGTTCTACAAGATATAATGGAAGCGTAAATCAAAGAGATCAAACCCGGGGCATGAGGTCTGTGTCTGCACTGACTTTCAAAGGGGGACAAACGATAAGGTCCCGGCTGCGTGCGTATTAATGTGTTGATAAAGTGGCGAAGTTGAAGGTAACCAAAGTGTTCTCGCAGAGGAATGTTATAAGAAGATCGTAAAGTTTTGAAGGTAATTATTCTAGTGGGAGATAGGAGTGAGTGGACATCATAAAAACCATGCGTCTGCCACCAGGCAAACTGTTTGGGATTGTCCTTACCCGGAGGAAATAATGGGTTATGCAATAGACGTAACAGCGGCAAGTGAGGGGAAATAAGACCAGCTGAATATTTAATAGAATCCCAAAGGCGTAACGAAAGCGTCAGTGTCGGACTAAGGGTAGATGGGCGCTGGGAAATGGGAAGCCATGGCAAAGAGGAGAGCGGTATCGGGTGGGAGTCCATCATATCCACCACCGCCCACAGGGGGAAGTGGTGAGAAGCATGAACATGAGCTAGAGGAGCAATGTTAGCCGCCAAATAGTAAGACTGGAGGTTTGGAACCGACAACCCTCCCATACTCCGTCGCGCAAATAGGATATGTTTGCTAATTCTGGGTCGAGAAGAACCCCAAATAAAGGACAGAAGTTTCCGCTGATGGATACGCAAGACATGCGAAGGTACTGTAACCGGCAAAACACGAAATAAGTACAGTAGCTTCGGAAGATAGGTCATACGGATCGCATTAATTCTGCCAAACCAAGAAAGTGGGAAATGAGACCAGGAAGACAATAGCTCAGTCAGCTCTCGAAAGATAGGGGGAAAATTAGCCTGATACAATCCTTCATATGTCGGGGTAAGCTTAATTCCTAAATATGGCAAGGCTGAAAGCCATTGAAAAGGGAATGTTTGCTTCAAGGTAATCAAAAGTGGTGGTGGAATGGTGATAGACATAGCTCTGGATTTAGCAGGGTTGACATGTAAGCCCGAAAGAATCGCAAAAGAATCGAGAACCGCGAGCAAGTTGGGCAAAGTAACCCTCGGGTTCGAAATTGACAACAATATGCAATCTGCAAACAGAGACAATTTATGATGAGAGCCTGCCACCTCAACCCCCTTAATATCGGGATGTATACGAATGGCTTCCGCCAACGGTTCCAAGGCTAAAATAAAAAGCAAAGGGGAAAGCGGACAGCCTTGTCTAGTGCCTCTGGCAACCGAAAATGTAGGGGACTCAAATCCATAGTATCTAAGCTTCGCTCGGGGTGATGTGTATAGCGAAGAGATCCAGCGTAGGAATGAAGGACCAAAGCCCAAGCGATGAAGGACTGACAGAAGGTATGGCCAAGATAGAGTGTCGAAGGCCTTGTTGATGTCTAAGGATAAGAGCATCATATCGAGTTTACGAGTATGGGCCAAATGTTGCAGTTGTAGAATACGTCTGATAGCATCTCCGGCCTGCCTATGGGGAACAAATCCCACCTGGTCCTTTTTGATCAAGCGAGAAAGGAAGGAGTTCAATCGAATAGCCAAAATCTTAGTAAGAATTTTCATGTCAATATTGATAAGAGAAATAGGCCTGTAATTTGCCCAGGATGAGTGATCTCGATCCGGTTTAGGAATCATAACCACATTAGCAGTTAAAGCATCCGGGGAAAAATTTGAGCCTCCTTTCACTGCATTAAACATAGCGGCAAGGTGAGGAGCAAGAACATCAGCAGCAGTTTCTTATAGTATAGTGCCGAGTATCCATCAGGACCTGGGCGCTTGCCCGTTTTCAGGTCTGCTATGCAATGCAAAACCTCAGAAACTTGAATATCACGGTCCATCAAATCTCTATGAGCCGACGTTAAAGTAGGCAGGGGTAGACGGGATAAAAAATCGGAAATGGACTGAGGATCAGCCTGGGTAGGATCAGAGTAGAGTTTAGCAAGTCGATATCGGAACTCCTCCAAAACCGCCACAGGATTGCTCGTAAGGGTATTGTGACGAGTACGTAAAGATATCGGTTTGGGACGCTGTGCAAATGAACGTAGTCTACGAGCCAACATAGAGTCCGGTTTATTTCCTTTACTATACCATTTCTGGCGAGTCCAACGCAAAGAACGCTCAGCCTCATCCGTTAAACAAAGATCCAATTCCAAACGAGCCTGATCCAACAGTCTACGGTTCGACGGGGAAGGTGACTGTTTAAATTGGGTAGACGCGGAGGCTAACTGCGATTCCAAACTGGCGCTGCTTAAACTGTCTGTCCTTCTTTCGCCTTGATGCTATTTGGATAATATGTCCCCTAAGAACTGCCTTGTACGCTTCCCAAACTGTTACTGAAGAAGAGACAGAACCCGAGTTTAATTGGAAATATTCCTGAGACTTACGTTGTAGTTCCGCCTGAATCTCCTTCAGCGAAAGCAAAGAATCATTCATTATCCATGAAGAGGAAGCCGGCCTACATAAGAGAGATCGGCAGACCACCAGAATAGGATCATGATCTGACCATGGGACCGTTAGAATAGAGATAGAGCGAACTAAAGGGAGGTGTTTACGTGAAACGAAGGCGTGATCAATTCTGGAGTGAGAATGGTGAGGGTGTGAATAGTGAGTGTAGTCTGTCCCCCGAGGATGAAATTCACGCCATAAGTCTACTAAATCCTGGGTATCTAACGCATGTTTAAAGGACTTCGCTGATGCAGAAGGGTCAGAACGATCCGCTGGGTATTTATCCAACAGGATTTAGTACCAAATTCGAATCCCCTGCCATCAAAAGCGTACCCCGTTGATGTGTGGCCAAGAGTGAACATAAATGCGACAGAAAAGGTCCAGGGTTAACGTTGGGAGCGTAATAGGACAGTATGGTAACATCTATGCCATGAATCGTGCCTTGAAGCAGAAGGTATCTGCCATTGGGATCAGCAATACATCCCACACAGACAAAGGGAGTTTTACTATGAAAGGCGACCAAAACGCCTCTCTGTTTAGTAGGGCCGTTAGCCTGAAATATCTGAGGGTAGCGCGCATCAAAATATTTTGGGGCGGAAGTAGTGGAGAAGTGAGTTTCTTGCAAACATGCAATGTCAACTTGACGAGCCCGGAGAAATTTAAATATTTTTACCCGTTTCTGCGGGGAATTCATCCCCTGAACATTTAATGATAACCAATTCAATGACATGGCGATCGAAAAGGAGGAAGATCAAATCCACCATGGTCCCCAGGAGCCCTGAAAAAAATTACAAAAACACAAAGCACACATAACAAAAGACAAAGAGAAAGAAACAGAAAAGAAAGGCAAGAAGACATCTGATATACAGGCAAGATATCTTTGAAACATTGAAATCGCTTTAAACATTGTAATAATCAACTGTGGGTAGAACACCCACTTAGAGGCTATGTAGCGGGCGGGACAAAAAAAAAAAAATACCAGACCGCTAGCCAGCTCGGAGGGGGACACGATCGTCCACCGAAACAACTCGGCAATAATATAAAATATAAAAACCATTATATATAAATAACTTAAGCTAATACACCTATAAATGAACAATGCAAAACTCGCAGGGTTATGGATATCTCAACCATTCAGTGCGGAGAAAACCAACATCCACCCTGGAATGGAAGAGACAAAACACCCAAAGGTAGGGAATCCCTGAGCAAATCCAGAGTCAAATCTAGAAAGTGGCAGCAGAGATACTCACGTGACGAAGCTATAAATTGGTGGTCAGCTACCAAACATCAAGTCACGGAAGCATCCTGAAAGCGCTGAGCTTGTAGGGTTCGGAGAGCCTGGGCACTACCTTGACTAGGAGGAGATTTACGCGAAGCCTGGGAGCTTCGAAGACGCGTAGGAATTGAAGTCTCCTCACTCTGGGATTGTGGCAGTTCCAGGTTAAGCTCCCGAAAGTGTCGTCGAAGATCCGCTGGCGAGGAGGCCTGGTATTGATGACCTTGGTAGGAGAATGTGAGCTTGAAAGGGAAGCCCCATCTGTACTTGATATCAGCAGATTGAAGAATTTGAAGATAGGGCCTTAGAGTACGGCGTTTAGCAATCGTAACTGGGGACAGGTCTGCAAACAGATGGACAGAGTGACCCTGAAATACCAGAGCCGAGCGGTTCTGGGCCGCCTGTAATAAACGTTCTTTAGTGCGATAAAAGTGGAATTTAATAATGATATCTCTGGGAGGACCCTCTGTAGGCTTGGGTGCTAGAGCTCTATGGATACGGTCAAATTCCAAACGTTCCATGGGAATTTCAGGGGCCAACTCCTGGAAAAAAGCAGTAGCAGTACCCTGCAAATCGGTGATCGCCTCGGGGATTCCGCGGATGCGGAGGTTATCCCTGCGTGCTCTATTCTCAGCATCTTCCAGCTTATCTTTCAAAGTATCAAGCTCAGCGTGTAGATCCTCCACTTCCTGTTCATGGCCCTCCAAAACTGTAGTCGCCAGATCCATGCGCTGCTCTAATTGGTGGGCACGAAGGCCTAGCTCCTTTAGGCCTCTTGCCAGATCAGAAGATAATTTACGTGAGGCAGTTGTAATTTCCTCTCGCACTATAGCACGTAATTTATGTAGCAAGGCTTCGGGATTGTGTTCAAGAGAGTCAGCCATCCCTGACGGAAATTGCCGCTGACTATCGCCATCAGACTCATGGTCACCTGGAAGCTGGGTATTATCATCAGGTTCAGGCGGACTAGGAAGCAGCTTAGCGGCGTGGCCCTGCAGAGGGGAATGCTGTTGGGCCCGATGCTTAAGTTTAGTGCGGGGGGTGCGGTGCATTGTTAAAGGTAGCTCGTTAGGTTCCAAGACACTTTCAGACTGTTAAAGTGATACGCTAGGGTGTATAAAGCTCAGTGGCCGAGAGGAATATTTTGGTGGCACGGCACAGAGAGGTCACACTGACATTTTCCTCCTGGCTCGTGTACGTGTCCCCCGCCGGGGAGGTGTTCACAGAAGGTCCATCATGACGCTGCAGCCAGTGAGATGCCGATGGCTATAGCAGCTAAATCGGGTATGTAGGTTAGCAATTGGCTGTCAAACTATATCCCCGGCACCCCTGATTTATCCACATGGGGAGGGGATTTACCACAGGAGCCTCTTCTCCCATTCAGCAGCACTCCTGCCCCTATGCAAATCCCCAGCACTTCCCTGGGATGCTGTGGGGATAAGGCACTATCCACGGGGCCACCAGGAGAATCAGGGGGATCCCCCCAGTCTGTCCCAACAACTGACCTGTCCCCTGGGTCGGATGGGCAGGGCGGCGATGCGGTGATCCAGCGGCGGCGGCGATCCGCCCCAGCCGCGGATTCAGGAAACACCGCGGCTTCACCCGCCGCGGTAGGCCGCAAATCGTGCCGCGCTCTGGCTGCCCGGAGAAAGAGCAGAGTGGCTCAGCACCCCTCCCCTGGCCTCAGACAAGGCTCCGGTGACAGGGGATCCCCAGCCAACGGCCCCCCGTCCCCGGATGGCAACGGATGGGGATTCTGGGTGCCGGAGCTCAAGGGAGGACGTCTGCTCTCGGCGCCATCTTGGACACGCCCCCCCTGTAGCAGTATTTCTGCTATAGGGCGGCGTGGAAGCAATTAATAATTGATTTTAAAGGTCTGGTTCTTATTGACTTCAGTGGGGTTGGGATTTGGCATCCAAACATATTTGTGCGCCAAACGTCCTGTGTGCCGAACCCAGTTATGTTCATCTCATCCCTACATAATATCAGACACCACCTTGCAACATATAACAGGGAAATATGAAAAGCTTACCTCCCAGTTTGTCCTCCTTCATCTGTGGGATGTCTCAATGTTCTGTCATCACTGCGGCCATCTTCTGGATTATTTCTTCTGACCTTTTATGTTCTCTCTTTGCTCACTGAGCAGCCACAACGATGTCATTCTCTCATATGGGTACGCCGCATGAGAGTTGCATTCTTCCTGTATCTGGCTCCTACTCTCAGCATTGTACAGGTGGTGGGGGGGGGGGAGGGTACACTGCATGGTGCATACACCTTAGAAAATCCCTCCAAGAAGGGAAAGATGTTCTGGCAGAAGGAATTTACAAAGAAGATCCTACTAAAAATTCTAGCAATCTCTGACCTCTCCTTTGTGCCCCACATTCCATCACTGGCTAAGTCCTGCCACCTCAACCTCCACAACATTTCCAAAATCCGCTCCTTTTTTGACCAATGACACAAAAAAACAATGTATCCATCCCTTGGTTATATCCTTCCTTGATTACTGCAAGTTCCTCCTCACAAGTCTACCATTACACAGGCTATCCCCCCTTCAGTCTATTATGAATGTTGCTGCTAGACTCATACACCTTACAAACCGATCAGCGACTGCTGCTCCTCTCTGCCAATCCCTTCACTGGCTTCCACTAACCCAACGTATAGAATTCAAAATACTAACCACAGCTTACAAAGCCATCCACAACATTTCCCCTAGCTACATCACCAGCGTCATCCACAGATACCGCCCAAATCGCCCGCTCTGCTCCTCCCAAGACATCTTGCTCTCTAGCTCCCTTGTCACTTCCTCCCATGACTCCAGGACTTCTTCAGAACCTCTCCCATCCTCTGGAAATTGCTACCCCAGTATGTCCGGTCAGCCCCCACCCTGTCTGCCTTTAGGCGATCTTTGAAAACTCACCTATTCAGGTAAGCCTACCCACCTCCACTTGAGAACTGTAGTTGGGTAACCTCCATCAGATCATCCTCGGCAGCTATCACCTTTTGTACCACCTCCCCCCTCCCTTTAGAATGTAAGCTCCATAAGCCAGACCCTCCTATTACTTCTGTGATGAAATGTATTGTAATTGTACTGCCTCCCTTTATAATGTAAAGTGCTGTGCAAACTATTGGCGCTATATAAATCCTGTATTACAATAATAATTTTTTATACATTTTAGTCCTGCTTTAGTGGTCACAGCTGGGAAATGTTAAATGATTTAATATGCATTTACTGCAGATTCCTCTGTTATACAGTATATCTGCATACTGGTGGAATGGTAGATTGGTCTGTGGACAAGAGAAATGTGCTTAACAAGATACAGAATGAGAGGACAAGATGGTTTCACAAAGATATCTGAGCACAAAGAATTCTATAGAATCAGACATCAGAAAACGTTTTTTGGTTTATCAGGATAAGAACTAGAAGGTCATGTGATTTCTGAAAGCTCGCCATTATCAGATTGTATTTTATCTCGGCATCTTACAGGATAATAGTTTGCACGGAATCAATGTTTTATTAATAATTTCAGCTCTTGTATCTTATGAAGCAAAGCCATTTGTAAATTTACACCACGGGTCTGTTTATTCAGCAATAATTCAGCAACTTTATTCATGACTTGTAAGTAAAATCTATGGTCTCCGCGTACATTTATATTTTATACCATCAGCATTGTAATAGCTAGAGATGAGCGAATCGAAGTAGGCGAAGTGGAATTCGTTTCGAATATTAGAAAAATTTTGATTCGCGCCGAATCCGAAAATTAGCATACTTCGGATGCGCGAATCAAAATTTTTCCTAAAATGGCGGCGACATGTGCGGCGACGGAGCGGGGATGTCTGGGAAGGCGCGCAGACAAGGCGCGCTGACCCATAATGCATTCATTCATGACATGTGATCGCATTAGCCAATCAGCAGCCAGCCAGCCAGCACTGTGTAATGGTCGAGCTCTAAATGGCGGCCATTTTAGAATTCTCCATTTGCCTCCAGTCATTCAAGAGAGGCAGACCTCTCTGTATTAGGGACAGAGTTAGGGACACAGAAACGTTACTTAGGGCCACAGAAAATTTACTTAGGGCCACAGAAACGTTACTTAGGGCCACAGAAACGTTACTTAGGGACACAGAATTGTTACTCAGGGACAGACACTGAATTGTTACTCAGGGACAGACACAGAATTGTTACTCAGGGACAGACACAGAATTGTTACTCAGGGACAGACACAGAATTGTTACTGAGGGACACAGAATTGTTACTGAGGGACACAGAATTGTTACTCAGGGACAGACACAGAATTGTTACTCAGGGAAAGACACAGAATTGTTACTGAGGGACACAGAATTGTTACTGAGGGACACAGAATTGTTACTGAGGGACACAGAATTGTTACTCAGGGACACAGAACTGTTACTCAGGGACACAGAACTGTTACTCAGGGACACAGAACTGTTACTCAGGGACAGACACAGAATTGTTACTGAGGGACACAGAATTGTTACTGAGGGACACAGAATTGTTACTGAGGGACACAGAATTGTTACTCAGGGACACAGAATTACTTAGGGACACATAATTGTTACTCAGGGACACAGAATTGTTACTCAGGGACACAGAATTGTTACTCAGGGACACATAATCGCTACTCAGAGACACAGAATCGTTACTCAGGGACACAGAATCGTTACTGAGGGACACATAATCGTTACTGAGGGACACAGAATTGTTACTCAGGGACACAGAATCGTTACTGAGGGACACAGAATCGTTACTGAGGGACACAGAATTGTTACTCAGGGACACAGAATTGTTACTAAGGGACACAGAATTGTTACTCAGGGACACAGAATTGTTACTCAGGGACACATAATCGTTACTGAGGGACACAGAATTGTTACTCAGGGACACAGAATTGTTACTCAGGGACACAGAATCGTTACTGAGGGACACAGAATCGTTACTCAGGGACACAGAATCGTTACTCAGGGACACAGAATTGTTACTGAGGGACACAGATTCGTTACTTACTCAGGGACACATAATTGTTACTCAGGGACAGACACAGAATTGTTACTCAGGGACACATAATCGCTACTCAGAGACACAGAATCGTTACTCAGGGACACAGAATCGTTACTGAGGGACACATAATCGTTACTGAGGGACACAGAATTGTTACTCGGGGACACAGAATTCGTTACTCAGGTTACTCAGGGACACATAATTGTTACTCAGGGACACAGAAATCGTTACTCAGGGACACACAGAATTGTTACTCAGGGACACAGAATTGTTACTCAGGGACACAGAATTGTTACTCAGGGACACAGAATCGTTACTCAGGGACACAGAATTGTTACTCAGGGACACAGAATCGTTACTGAGGGACACAGAATCGTTACTGAGGGACACAGAATTGTTACTCAGGGACACAGAATTGTTACTCAGGGACACAGAATCGTTACTCAGGGACACAGAATCGTTACTGAGTGACATAGAATTGTTACTCAGGGACACAGAATCGTTACTCAGGGACAGACAGAAATTGTTACTCAGGGACACAGAATTGTTACTCAGGGACACAGAATCGTTACTCAGGGACACAGAATTGTTACTCAGGGACACAGAATCGTTACTCAGGGACACATAATTGTTACTCAGGGACACAGACACAGAATTGTTACTCAGGGACACAGAATTGTTACTCAGGGACACTCAGGGACACACATAAATCGTTACTCAGGGGACACAGAATTGTTACTCAGGGACACAGAATTGTTACTCAGGGACACAGAATTGTTACTGAGGGACACAGAATTGTTACTCAGGGACACATAATTGTTACTCAGGGACACAGAATCGTTACTCAGGGACACACAGAATTGTTACTCAGGGACACAGAATGTTACTCAGGGACACAGAATTGTTACTGAGGGACACAGAATCGTTACTCAGGGACACAGAATTGTTACTCAGGGACACAGAATTGTTACTCAGGGACACAGAATTGTTACTGAGGGACACAGAATTGTTACTGAGGGACACAGAATTGTTATCAGGGACACAGAATTGTTACTCAGGGACAGACACAGAATTGTTACTGAGGGACACAGAATTGTTACTGAGGGACACAGAATTGTTACTCAGGGACACAGAATTGTTACTCAGGGACAGACACAGAATTGTTACTCAGGGACACAGAATTGTTACTCAGGGACACACAGAATCGTTACTCAGGGACACACAGAATTGTTACTCAGGGACACAGAATTGTTACTCAGGGACACAGAATTGTTACTCAGGGACACAGAATTGTTACTCAGGGACACAGAATCGTTACTCAGGGACACACAGAATTGTTACTCAGGGACACAGAATTGTTACTCAGGGACACAGAATTGTTACTCAGGGACACAGAATTGTTACTCAGGGACACAGAAATTGTTACTCAGGGACACAGAATTGTTACTCAGGGACACAGAATTGTTACTGAGGGACACAGAATTGTTACTCAGGGACACAGAATTGTTACTCAGGGACAGACACAGAATTGTTACTAGGGACACAGAATTGTTACTGAGGGACACAGAATTGTTACTCAGGGACACAGAATTGTTACTGAGGGACACACAGAATTGTTACTCAGGGACATACACAGAATTGTTACTGAGGGACACAGAATTGTTACTGAGGGACACAGAATTGTTACTGAGGGACACAGAATTGTTACTGTGGGACACAGAATTGTTACTCAGGGACACAGAATTGTTACTTCAGGGACAGACACAGAATTGTTACTCAGGGACACAGAATTGTTACTCAGGGACACATAATCGTTGAATTAAAGAGTATGTCAGACAACACGCAGAGGAGTGGCAGAGGAGGCAATGTTTTAGGAGCGAGCAGACGTGGCAGCAGAGGAAGGGGTCGAGGCAGCACTAGTCGCAGCCAGCCAGGCCAGTGCTCCCGGTGTCATCCAGCGGTCGTGTCTCCACCGACAACCCTGCCGTCATCGATTGGTTGGCTCGGTCGTCTTCCTCTTCCCCAGGTCACCTCTGACTGACACCTACAGCCAACGGTCGGTGTGTACGTCAGACACAACCGTTAGTTGGCATGGCCCGGGAGCAAGCCCACTGAAATCACGTGTCCTCTACCTGCCCCTGTCCTTTGCTGTTCCCTCACCAAGCGAAGTATCGCATGCTGTGGGCTCAGCCCCACTGTACAGTGAGGAAGAGCTAACAGAGGGCGGTCAGGAACGGGGGGAGACATCCGCCTCTTCAGCAGCCAGGCGAAGAAGTACTGGCGAGGAGAGTGGCTCGGTAGCCGGTCTAGAGACAGGTCTGTCTCCTGACCCACACGCAGCCGAGGGGGCTAGTAGTGAGGCGGAGACCCTAATTGATGATGATGAGGCTGATCGCACTTGGCAGCCTCGTCGTCATCAGGCTATTGCTTCCGCATCATCAGGAGAAGAGGGTGCCAGCTTGGCAGCGAGCAAAACAGTCGGTGGGTTGCCCAGGAGGCAGCAGGGTCGCAGCAGTGTCAGTGGAGGCAAACGGCCACGGAGTAGAGCACCAGCTCCACTGCAGCCTACCACCACGGCCAGTAGTGGTGCCGGTGTGCACGGAGGAAGTAGCAGTCAGCCAGTGAGGAGTAGCGGGGGCAAAGTTTCCTACTCGGCGGTGTGGTGTGGCAATTTTTCGTCAAGCCGCCCGAGGAAGTAAACGTAGCCGTATGTCGACTATGTGGCCAGAAAGTCAAGCGTGGCCAGGGGGCCCATGTTGGGACTACAGCGTTGCGTCAGCATATGCAGCGTCGCCATTCGGTGGCCTGGGAAAACCGTGATAAAGATACGGCGGTTCTGCCTGCCCCAGCCCCCGCTCCATCACCCGCTCCGTTACTTGCTCCGTCACCCGACGTCAATCGCCCTCTATCAGCCAGTCAAGGCTCCAACACCTCTGCTGAGGGGAGTTGTCGCTCGTTGGCATCTTCCGCTCGTTCAGATGCTCCTTCTCCTGCTACTCCTCTTCACGGATTCCGTCAGCAGTCTTTTTTGGAATCCGTTTCCAAGAGAGACAACAGTTTGCGAGCACGCACCCGACGGTGCAAAAGCTGAACGTCCTCCTGTCCAAGTTGCTGGTGCTGCAGTCCCTCCCTTTCCAAGTGGTGGACTCAGCACCTTTCCGAGAAATGATGGCTTGTGCCGCGCCGCGGTGGAGAGTGCCAAGCCGGCATTTCTTCGCCAAAAAGGCAGTGCCAGCCCTGCATTCACATGTAGAAGAGATGGTGGGCCAGTCTTTGAGCATGTCGGTCTCTGCCAAAGTGCACGGCAGCGCCGACGTGTGGAGCTGTAACTACGGTCAGGGACAGTACATGTCATTTACGGCCCACTGGGTGAACGTGGTGCCGGCACAGCCGCACCAGCAACTTGGACAGGTCACGCCGCTTTTGCCTCCACGTTTGCACGTCCTTGGTCCAGCAAAGATGTCCGCCTCTACCACCTCTTCTTCCGCCGTGTCCTCAGCCGCCACCCCCCGTGCCAAGTCCCATTACCCGACCGGCATATCACATGTGCAGGGCGCAACGGTGTCACGCTGTGCTGCACCTGGTATGCCTTGGCGAACGTAGTCACACAGGGGAGGAACTTCTGAGTGTAATGAACAGAGAAATCGACAGATGGCTGTCTCCGCGCAAACTGAAAATCGGAACCATGTTGACCGACAACGGAAAGAACATGGTGTCTGCTCTGCGTCAAGGAAGGTTGTGCCATGCGCCATGCATGGCTCACGTGTTCAATCTGGTTGTCAAGCGGTTCCTAAAATCCACCATCCCACTGCAAGACATCCTTAAAATGTCACGTAAACTTTGCATGCATTTCAGCCATTCCTACACCGCAAAGCACACCCCTCCTTGAGCTGCAGCGGCAGAACGGAATTCCACAGCATCGCCTGATCTGCGACGTTGCAACAAGGTGGAATTCAACCCTACATATGTTAGACCGCCTTTACGAACAGCGAAAGGCCATCACCGATTTCCTGATGTTACAAGCGGATAAAGGTACTCCCCTGTGTAACTTAGATGTCAGCCATTGGCAGCTCATGCGTGACACCTGCCGCTTGCTCAGGCCCTTTGAGGAGGCCACGCTATTCGTGAGTCGGCAGGACTATGGGATGAACGACGTCATTCCTCTGTTGCACGTCCTGGAACAAATGCTGTTAACAATGGCTGGTCAGGGTGCGGTAGACGTGGCGCACAGATCTCAACGCCACATGACCCCTGTGGGGCAGGACAGGAAGAAGAGGAGGAGGTAGAGGAGGACATTGGTGCTCAGGAATTATTGAGTGAAATGGGTGGTTTTTCCACTCAGCGGACAGGAGTGGAGGAGCAGGAGCATCTGGTAGAGGAGGAGGAGGAGACAGAGGACCCAGACGCACCGTGGCAGTATGCTGTGGAGATGGAGGCAGGGAGTCCCTCGCATTCCTTGGCACAAATGGCCCATAGCATGCTCGGTTGCTTGCTTGCGTAGCGACAGCCGAATAATAACCATCAGACAGAGGGATGACTTTTGGCTGTCCACCTTGTTGGACCCTCGCTACCGTTCAAAAATGGTGGCCTTTTTCACACCTGCTGAGAGGGAGGCCAAAATAACGTACTATAAAAACCACCTATGTAGTCAGTTGGTCTCTGCCTTTCTGCGCCAACGTCCATCCTCAGACACTGTGGGCCCTGTGCGCTCGCGTTCCGCTGCCATGGCAGCAGGGGAGGGGTGGGGTGGTAGGAGCAGTGGCAGCTCCACCAGCAGCGGCTGCCTCAGTCTGCAGTCGATGATGAGTAGCTTTCTTCACCAGCGCAGTGAGGAAACTACTAACCAGCCGCAGCAGCAGCAGCAGCATCAGGTGGACCTGGAGCAGGACCTCAAACAACAGGCTCGGGCCTACTTGGACAGCACCCTGCCAACCGAGGTAGACAATCCCCTTGACTACTGGGCAACGAAACTTGACCTTTGGCCCCAACTAGCTGAATTTGCCCTTGAAAGGCTGTCATGCCCGGCCAGTAGCGTGGCATCGGAGCGCGTGTTTAGTGCGGCAGGAGGTATTGTAACTCCGCGGAGGACACGACTGTCCACCCAAAGTGTGGAGAGACTCACGTTTGTGAAAATGAATCAGGCGTGGATTAGTCTGGATTTCAAACCACCAGTTCCTGACACAACTGACTAAATCCGCCATGAATCATGCCCCAAACATGTTATTATTTTTAACATAGGCCTCTGTATGGCCTTCAATTTAAGCTGCTTACGCTTCGCCACTCTGCCATGGGCCCCTGTACCGCCTCCTCTTGCTGCTGCCAGGTCCAGAGTGTGTCATGGGTCCCTGTACGGCCTCCCATTGCTGCTGACTTCATCGCCAGACTCTGCCATGTGCCACTTTCAGGTCTCCTTACACTGTTGGTGGGTTCCATTTTGTGATAGGGTGCTGTATGGCCTTCCATTGCTGCTGCCTCCACCGCCACCCTGCGCCATGTGCCTCTGTCGTCTGCTCACGCTGCTGACGGCTTCCGCTTTTTAACCGAGGCCTGTGTTTGGCTTCCTTCGAATACTGCTGCATCCACCGCCACCCTGCGCCATGTGTCTCTGTCGTCTGCTCACACTGCTGACGGCTTCCGCTTTTTAACCTAGGCCTGTGTATGGCTTCAGAATAATGCTGCCTACACCGCCACCCTGCGCCATGTGCCTCTGTCGTCTGCTCACGCTGCTGCCAGGTCCATACTGATTCATGGCCCCCTGTACCGGCTCCTCATGAACGTGGTTCAGCGGGTTTGCATCACTTAACGGCAAATCGTTGAGACAAACGCTGGGACGTTCAGTGTTGTGCGCATTAAGCCAGACACCAAAGGGCAGCACAGACCTGTTATTACTCGCTCAAGCATGGCTGAACAAAACCAGTCTCTACCACAAATTGGACCCAGACCTGCCCAGGGTCTCGTAAGTAGATTGCACGGAGGAGTAGAGTTCGTTATTGGAATTAACTGTGAGGGACTTTTAAACCTAGGCCTGTGTATGGCCTTCAATTGAAGCTGCTTCTGCTCCGCCACTCTGCCATTGGACTCTTGATAGTCGACGACTATCAAGAGTCCAATGGCAGAGTGGCGGAGCAGAAGCAGCTTCAATTGAAGGCCATACACAGGCCTAGGTTTAAAAGTCCCTCACAGTTAATTCCAATAACGAACTCTACTCCTCCGTGCAATCTACTTACGAGACCCTGGGCAGGTCTGGGTCCAATTTGTGGTAGAGACTGGTTTTGTTCAGCCATGCTTGAGCGAGTAATAACAGGTCTGTGCTGCCCTTTGGTGTCTGGCTTAATGCGCACAACACTGAACGTCCCAGCGTTTGTCAACGATTTGCCGTTAAGTGATGCAAACCCGCTGAACCACGTTCATGAGGAGCCGGTACAGGGGGCCATGAATCAGTATGGACCTGGCAGCAGTGTGAGCAGACGACAGAGGCACATGGCGCAGGGTGGCGGTGTAGGCAGCATTATTCTGAAGCCATACACAGGCCTAGGTTAAAAAAAGCGGAAGCCGTCAGCAGCGTGAGCAGACGACAGAGGCACAAGGCGCAGGGTGGCGGTGGAGGCAGCAGCAATGGAAGGCCATACAGCACCCTATCACAAAATGGAACCCACCAACAGTGTAAGGAGACCTGAAAGTGGCACATGGCAGAGTCTGGCGATGAAGTCAGCAGCAATGGGAGGCCGTACAGGGACCCATGACACACTCTGGACCTGGCAGCAGCAAGAGGAGGCGGTACAGGGGCCCGTGGCAGAGTGGCGAAGCGTAAGCAGCTTAAATTGAAGGCCATACAGAGGCCTATGTTAAAAGTCCCCCCAGCAGCAGCGTGGGGAGACGACTATTAGTCGTCTCCCCACGCTGCTGCTGGGGGGACTTTTTAACATAGGCCTCTGTATGGCCTTCAATTTTAGCTGCTTACGCTCCGCCACTCTGCCATGGGCCCCTGTACCGCCTTCTCATGCTGCTGCCAGGCCCGTAATCTGCCATGGGCCCCCGTACCGACTCCTCATGCTGCTGCCAGGCCCGTATCTGTCATGGGCCCCTGTACCGCCTCCTCATGCTGCTGCCAGGTCCAGAGTGTGTCATGGGTCCCTGTACGGCCTCCCATTGCTGCTGTCTCCATCGCCACACTCTGCCATGTGCCACTTTCAGGTCTCCTCACACTGCTGGTGGGTTCCATTTTGTCATAGGGTGCTGTATGGCCTCCCATTGCTGCTGCCAGGCCTGTAATCTGCCATGGGCCCCCGTACCGACTCCTCATGCTGCTGCCAGGCCTGTAATCTGTCATGGGCCCCTGTACCGCCTCCTCATGCTGCTGCCAGGTCCAGAGTGTGTCATGGGTCCCTGTACGGCCTCCCATTGCTGCTGTCTCCATCGCCACACTCTGCCATGTGCCACTTTCAGGTCTCCTCACACTGCTGGTGGGTTCCATTTTGTCATAGGGTGCTGTATGGCCTCCCATTGCTGCTGCCAGGCCCGTAATCTGCCATGGGCCCCCGTACCGACTCCTCATGCTGCTGCCAGGCCCGTAAACTGTCATGGGCCCCTGTACCGCCTCCTCATGCTGCTGCCAGGTCCAGAGTGTGTCATGGGTCCCTGTACGGCCTCCCATTGCTGCTGTCTCCATCGCCACACTCTGCCATGTGCCACTTTCAGGTCTCTTCACACTGCTGGTGGGTTCCATTTTGTCATAGGGTGCTGTATGGCCTCCCATTGCTGCTGCCAGGCCCGTAATCTGCCATGGGCCCCCGTACCGACTCCTCATGCTGCTGCCAGGCCCGTAATCTGTCATGGGCCCCTGTACCGCCTCCTCATGCTGCTGCCAGGTCCAGAGTGTGTCATGGGTCCCTGTACGGCCTCCCATTGCTGCTGTCTCCATCGCCACACTCTGCCATGTGCCACTTTCAGGTCTCCTCACACTGCTGGTGGGTTCCATTTTGTCATAGGGTGCTGTATGGCCTCCCATTGCTGCTGCCTCCACCGCCACACTGTGGCTCCACACTCTGGTTTTGGCCCCGTGACTGCCCAAATGAGTGAAGTGTGCGGTGATTCTAAGATCGATGGCACTCATCTGCATTTCATACTGACTGACAGTATTATTTCTCTTCCCCAGCAGACTCCAAGGGCATTTAAATTAAAGGTACAGTGTTCTGCACTAATATAAAGGCTCTATGAAGCCTAGAAACACCCTTTTTTTAAAAGTTAAATTTGCAGCGAATATATTCGACTCAAATCAAATTTATTCCGCGAATTCGGCGAATCAGCCGAATCGAATTTTTGAATACTTCGCTCATCTCTACTCAGAATGTCAGAGCATTATGGACATTGCTTTAACATCGATTTATGGGAGATCGTCTTGGGAGGTTATTCAGGGAAGATTTGCAAAGTGCCATGCATCTGTGGAGGTTACACCTCTAAGCCTGTTTGATGCTTAAGCCATATCAGCTTAGGAGGGCACTTCATCTGGTGAGTGCGGGTGACATCGGACATCACGGATGATTTGAGCACGCTGGAAAATATATACTCTTTTTTATCACGTTTTCTACTATTGGAGCACAAGACTTTGTTTGGGACTTTTGGATTCTTTTTTTCAACTTGTATTGTTTTTTATTAATATAATGTATTTGCACTGCGTTTTTATTATAAATTCTAGTAATAAGGACGGTGAGAACGTTGTGCACGGATAATCTCATGTAATGATGTTCTTTTCTGTGCCGTGTTCTTTGGAATATTGTGGTTTCCTGATGAAGGAACGAGTTAAACATGTTGAAACCACCACTCAGAGTAACAATCACTACACATGTTGAAGGCACCATGAATCTGTATACAAAGAACTACTTTTTTTTTTTTTTTTTTAAGAACTGTTTTTTTTGGCAACACACGTCATGTGATGCGGTTTGCCTCAATTGCAGCACGATTATCGCGCGACAATCATGGCAGAACCACACCGCGTTTTCAGGTGCCATTAAAATGAGTAGCACCTGGACACGCGGTTCCGTGATTTGTGATTTTATCAGAGCGTTTTAAAATCATGGGCAGTATTACAGCAATTCTGCTCACAATTGAAATCATCCTATCAGGAATGGGACCTAAGAAAAACACACACAACATTTTTGACAAATCCTTAAATAAAAGTTTAAAAATGTTTTTTTATGTGTATGTGTGCCTCCTATTAACATCTATACAAGACCCATATCTGGGATAAGGCTTTGTTAGAGTTTAACCACTTTTTCCCACTTCATAACCAGGACAATTTTTGCTATTCAGCAATGTGCTACTTTAACTGCCAATTGTGTGATCATGCAACACTGCATCCAAATTAAATATAATTATATAAAAGCTTTTTTTGGGGGGTATTTGATCATCAGTGGAGTTTTTTTTAAAAAGACTGAACATTTTGAAAAAATAATATTTTCCACTTTGTGTTATAAAACGTATCCAAAATAATCACATTTCTTCACAAATTTAGGCCTAAATGTATTCTGCTACATGTATTTGGTAAAAAAAAAATCCCAATAAGTGTATATTAATCAGTTTTGACTTTCTTACTGCCTATCACATTTGTTAAGGTGCTAAAATGCCAGGGCAGTACAAATGTCACACCAAATGATCCTTTTTGGAAAGTAAAAACCATAAGGTATTTGCTGAGAGGCATGTTGAGTCCATCAAAATTTTTCTTTTTTACAACTTTTTGGAATGTGACTGAAAAAAGTTTTTTTCTTTTCTTTACACAAAATTGTTACTTTATTTACATATTTCTCACACATGCCATGGGTATATGTGGAATTACACCTCAAAACACTTTCTGCTACTTCTCCCAGGTATGGGGATACCACATATAAGAGGCTTTTTTTGGCAGCCTAGCCAAGTATAGGCCCCAAAATCAAATGACCACCTTCAGTTTTTCAAGAAGCATTATTTATGCATCGGAAAAAATACATTTTTATTTTCTTTCTTCATTTTCCAAAAACCTGTGGCAAAAAATAAGATCCTCCAAAGATTCAACTTGCCTCTCATCAAATACTTTGGAGTGTCTACTTTCCAAAAGGAGTGATTTGGGAGTTGTTTTTACTCTCCTGGCATTTTAGGGCCTCTGAAACTGTGATAGTTGGTCAGGAAATCAAATGCGCAAGTTGCACCCTTTAAAAGACTGAAGGTGCTCATTTGAGATTTTGGGTTCCTGTATGCAGCTAGGCTCCCAAAAAGTCTTGAACATGTGGTATCCCCATACTCAGAAGAAAATCATAATGTGTTTTGGGGTGTAATGCCATGTATACCCATGGTGTATGTGAGAAATATCTCAGTAAAGTGACAACTTTGTGTAAAAAAAAAATGTTTTTCATTTTTAAAAAACCTGTGGCAAATAATAATAAGCAAATGCGTTGAGGTGTGTACTTTCCAAAAAGGGGTAATTTGGGGGGTGTTTGCACCACCTTAGCATTTTAGGTCTTTTGAAACTGTAAAAAGTAATCAGGAAATCAAATGTGCACGTTATGCTCTCTGAAAGCCTGAAGGTAGTCATTGGATTTTGGGCCCCTGTACATGGCTAGGCTGCCAAAAGTCTCACACATGTGGTATCCCCATGCTCAGGAGAAGTAGCAAAAAGTGTTTTGAGATGTAATTCTATGTATACCCATGGAATGTGTGAGGAATATCTTATTAAAGTGGTAAAAAGAAAACATTTTTTTCCAATACCTTGCCTATGAACCTAGAAATTATTCAGAACTGTTTTTTTTTCCCTTCCCATTCGGCACCTGAACTTTACATTTTAAGCAGGATATCCAGTTCTCAGGATTGTGAGTATTTTTTGGCTTGGCCTGTGAGGACAAACAGCCATTTTTAAGTAGGGGGAGAGTGTAGGGACCCTGCCCATAAGCTGGAAAGCTGGAGTCTGTAATTACGTTCTGTGTTTCTTTTTCCAGTAAGGCTGTAGCAAGCCTGAGCTTTGTTTTCCTTTTCTGTGCTCTGTAGGTTTTTCCTCAGTTCATTCCATGTGCCTGCTGATGTAGAATTGTCTCCATTTGTTAGTGTGGAATGGAACAATATCCGAATCATGATATTTATCCACCCAGCCAATCAATGAGGAGTTTGTTCAGTGGTGGAGCTAAGTGAAGGTGATAAATGTTTGGAGCAAACCTTCCAGAGCGTTCTTTCTCCTCTAGGCCTTGCCTCATTGGAATGCAGCTCACTGCAATAGTTTTTCACTTAAGTATGTAACTTTTTTCTCCCATGAAAGATCGATCACTTTTTTACTGTCTTGATATAGTTTCAGTACGAAGTCAGGATGAAAAGACACACGAGTCCAACCAAGCAATGTTTGAGCTTTGTTTGGATTAGGAGATTGTAAGTGTGCAGCTGAGATATATCGATGATACACTGTGTTACTTTTATTCTGGAAGAATCACGAGGTGATATTGGATCATATCTGATCTTAACAATTTAATCCTGATAGGGTGATCCTGAGGCACCTGCTGTCACACAGGAAATGAGGTGAAATCTCTCCAATGAGACAGCAATGAGAACTAAGCAGAAGTGTTTCTTCTTTTAGAGTTGGATTTTCCCCATGAATATCCTAACACACAGCCCAGTGTAAGTTTTCCAGGTGGACTAAAACAAGTTTTTGGTCATTATGTTCTTTTTTATATTTTCAGCCGTACAATTCATCACAGAGACAGGACACAAATCTGACACTTAACAATTGTCTTTATTATAAGCAGAGTAATAACAAATAATATCAAATACATGAATATATAATTATTGTACAAGAGAGCTGAGCCATTCAAAGAGGAACTGTAATAATGTATACAGGAGGATGGAAAGCCTTCCCATACCTCAATTATCTTCTAGAGTTCCCGGAATCCCTAAAATGTGACGTCATTATTATTATTATTATTATTATACAGTATTTATAAAGCGCCAATAGTTCGCTCAGCGCTGTACATTACAAAGGGAGACAGAACATGTGACAGAACAATACCAATACAATGCAAACATGAGGGGATCGAGGGCCCTGCTCTTTCGAGCTTACAATCTAGGAGGGAGGGGGTGGTGGCACAGGAGGAGATAGCTGTGGGGGATGGAGTGGTAGGAAGAGTGGAGGAGGTCGGCAAGTTAGCAGGGGGTGGGGTAGGCTTCCCTGAAGAGATGGGTTTTCAGGGTGCGCCTAAAGGAGAGGAGAGTAGGTGATAATCTGATGGGTTGGGGCAGGGAGTTCCAGAGGATGGGTGACACCCTGGAGAAGTCCTGGAGGCGGGCATGGGAGGAGGAGACCAGGGAACTAGAGAGAAGGAGGTCTTGTGAGGAGCGGAGTGTGCGTGCTGGGCGGTACTTGGATATTAGGTCAGTGATGTAGTTCGGGGCAGTATGGTGGACAGCTTTGTACGTCAGCGTTAGGATTTTGAATTTGATCCGTTGCGCAATCGGAAGCCAGTGGAGGGATTGGCAGAGGGGGGTGGCGGAGACAGAGCGGTTGGAAAGGTGAATGAGTCTGGCAGCCGTGTTCAGGATGGACTGAAGAGGGGATAGCCAGCGGCGAGGCAGGCCAGTGAGGAGGGAGTTGCATAGTCAAGTCGTGATATGATGAGGGAGTGGATGAGCTGTTTAGTGGTTTCTGGGGTTAGGAACGTGCGGATTTTGGCGATGTTGCGGAGGTGGAGTCTGCACGAGTTTGTTAAAGATTGGACTTGGGGCTGGAAGGATAGGTTGGAGTCCAGAATGACACCCAGTACTCTGGCCTGCAGGGCGGGTTTGATGGTAGCGTTGTTGGATGTGATAGAAAAATCAATGGGGGGGTGGTGTCCGGGCTGGGGGGAAGACAAGAAACTCGGTTTTGGAGAGGTTCAATTTAAGGAAGTGGAGCGACATCCAGTCTGATATGTCGCTCAGTAGGTGTGTGATTCGGGCTGAGACCGAGGGGGTGAGGTGGGGGGTTGAGAGATAGATTTGTGTGTCGTCGGCATAGAGGTGGTAGTTGAAGCCGTGAGAGTGTATGAGTTGGCCAAGGGAGGAGGTATAGATGGAGAAGAGAAGGGGCCCGAGGACAGAGCCTTGAGGGACCCCAACAGAGGGGGAGTGAGGGGGAGGTGGTAGCATTATAGGTAACGCTGAAGGAGCATTGTGACAGGTAGGATGAGAGCCAGGAGAGAGCAGAATCTCATGGACATCCATGGAGGGTGGGGGCTCTGGGGGGCATTTTTATGGACAATGAAATTGTATTTAATCTTGGACAATATATCCAATAGCATGTTATCTCCCTGCTGTGTTTATGTATAATAATCCACGGGTCATAACTCCAGGCAGTGGTGGTCAATTATCAATCCCTGCTGGACCTTCCTATGAGGGATCCATGTTCTCTGTGTTGCCAGTTTTCAGATTGGCCATTTTGACTTCCTAACATAAGCAAGAATTTCTGGGAATACACACCTGAAGAGAAAGGATTGTGTGATAATCTTCCATTACTTCAGCAAGATGGGATAAAGAAGTTATGTCAAGAAAGCACCAAGGGACTTCAGTGTACAGTGTGGTCCTAGGAGAAGGTTACTGGACATCAGGTCTAGAGCACACTAACATTGCTCTGTCCCCCATGTACAATGTCCTATGGGTGCCCTGAGTGCTTGGTTATACAAATACAGAATCAAAAAATTAAATCATTCAATCAATCATTCATTTAATAGAATAAACAAAATGTCTCCCCACAATCTGATTGTACAATCTTCTTTAAATCTACAATCTGATTATCTGGCCTGGATACATATCCCATAATATACAGATTGTTTAACTAGGCCCTCATATTACATGGATTTGGTAAGTCTAAAGGAGATTGTACAGAATTCATACAATCTGATTGTCATGTCATATCATAAAGCCATCACTGTTATTCCCTCTAACTGTCCCTTAGTTCTGCACATCCTGAAAAGGTTTCATCATAAAAGTAATTAGGCCGCCTCTGCAGTTATCCACCATGGAAGAGAATAGGTGGCTGCCAGACCAAGCTGGCTGACTATTCATGCATGTCTTCTGCCACTGACCACCGATGTGGGAGATTTTTTTCTCCTCCAAATGACCACCAATAACCAACCAATCTTTATCTTTCACCTTGAGGAATCTTTCTCCAAGCAAAACCAGAGTATTTTTTCCTCACCAAGGTATTTTTGCAATAACACCTAGGACATTTTTCACCTCCACTGACCAGTAATGTAAGGGTCACTACTACACAATGTGTTGTACATTACATAGTCCTGACCCCCTGCACCCTACACAATGTGTTGTACATTACATAGTCCTTACCTCTGCACCCTACACAATGTGTTGTACATTACATAGTCCTGACCCCTGCACCCTATACAATGTATTGTACATTACATAGCCCTTACCTCTGCACCCTACACAATGTGTTGCACTTTACATAGTCCGGACCCCTGCACCCTACACAATGTGTTGTACATTATATAGTCCTGACTCCTGCACCTTGCACATTGTGTTGTACATTACATAGCCCTGACCCCTGCACCCTACACAATGTGTTGTACATTACATAGTCCTGACCCCTGCACCCTACACAATGTATTGTACATTACATAGTCCTGACCCCTGCACCCTACACAATGTGTTGTACATTACATAGTCCTGACCCCTGCACCCTACACAATGTATTGTACATTACATAGTCCTGACCCCTGCACCTTACACAATGTGTTGTACATTACATAGTCCTGACCCCTGCACCTTACACAATGTGTTTTACATTATATAGTCCTGACCCCTGCACCCTACACAATGTGTTGTACATTACATAGCCCTAACCTCACTACTCTGTAAGCTTCACTGTACATTACACCAAGGTGTTTATTGTCTGAGCTGTTTATGATTTGCTAAGAAGTCACCAACTACTTCAATCCAGTTTATCGATCCTTAGATGTGGAGGCTACATTGGTTTTCTTTTTTCACAATATTTTTTTTATGTCACCTGGCAATCCTGCCGATAACACGCTTATTTAATATATCAGTTCAGTGTGCAGGAAGTTACAAGGACACTGGATTTTCTGGCAGAATCAACAAGCACTTCCAGAAATGGAACTTAGTTTTAAAAAAAGAACACTAATACAGCCATCACATCCAAGGACTGGTAATCTGCAATATATTACATTTACGTATGTTCTTAGGTTTAAATATCCTGTAAGACGTATTTTGTGGGTACAAGGACTGCAGCTTCTGTGTGCGGTGTATACTGCAAGTAGGCTCACACTCTATGTAACTGAGTCATGGCAAACATTCAGTGCAATGTAGTTACACCCACTACACGGCACTCTGCACATGCTCAGTATCATCAACACGTCAAGGTTTCCCTCTTCCTTAAAGTGATTCTAAAGGTTGTAATAAAAAAAAATAACAAACATGTTATACATGGCGAAATGTACAAAATTCCTGCTAAATCCCTACTAAATATAAAATCCAAAACTGTATAATGGTAATACATAACAAATATTTGCATTTAATAAATCACGCCTTTTTGTGAAAACGGTGAAAACTGTAAATAGTAAGAATTCACTCTAAAAATCTGATGCTTACCATTTTTTTTGCTTACAGCTTTCAGAGTTTTTAAAAGACCCCCCAAGCCATACATTTTCTGAAAGCACATGGCCTTTAGAATAGAAGGAAGGTGCTACTGATTTTTTAGTCCCCACAATATTAGCGCAAATGTTCATCAAATTACTATTTTCAGTAAAAATACACTAAAATCATTATTAATGGATACATACATGGCGACATTTACAACATTCCTGCTACATTTCTAGTAAATATAAAAGCTAAAACTGTATTGAGTTAGTACATCACAAATATTTGTACATTTTAAATTGTGCCTTTTTGTGAAAGGATGAAATATGAAGGTGCACAAAACTTTAAAAAAACAAGTTACCATTTTTCACTTACAGATTTCAGAGTTTGGAAAAGACCCCCCAAACCATATATTTTCTGAAAGCACATGACCTGTAGAATAAATAAATGTGCTACTGATTTTTTAGGCCCGCAATAGTTGCACAAATGTTCATCAAATCACTATTTGCATTACTAGCGCACACAAAACACAACATAACTTATACAAGTCCTGCTAAATTGCTACTAAGGCCTCGTTCACATGGGGCATACTAAGGTGTACACCCATGGAAGAGCCGTGTTTACCCGAACGGGGATGCACAGGTATACCATGCATCCCATGCAGGCAGTCCTATTCATGTCAAATGGGATACAAAGTCTGCACGGGAACAGCTACTGCTCCCAATCTGACATCCGTGATGGTGCACCCTGAATGTAGATGGTGTGAGCTCAGGGGCATGAACCCAAACTCACATGGATGTCAAATTGGGAGCAATGGCTTTTTTTGTGCAGTTGCTACAACACTAATGACATCAATGGGACTGCATGCCTAGAGGTGCACGCAACGTCTGCACATCCCTTGTGCAGGTAAACACGGCCTTGCAGGGCTTTATTATGTTTTTTTTTCATATTTTGTATTTTTAGGGGTGGGACTTTAATGAGATATTACAGGTCTAAACAGACCCCTGATGTCTCTTTTTTGACAGACAGTCCCTTTCTCTGCAGCCTGAGCTGCACACTACATGAATGAATAGGAGTCTGTATAGAGGCTTCTATTCATTCAGAAACTGAAGCATAATAGTGAAACACTATTTACTATACTACAGTGATGAATGGACACAGGAGCAATCAGTAGTGATCGCTCACTTTGCCCATTCAAGAAAAGGAATTTGGCTGGTAAACACATATTTAGCAACACCCCCTCCCCCACCACTCTCCATCCTGACAGCTTGTGTCCCCATACAGCAGCTGCAGCAGGCAGGAGGGGGAAGAGGAGAGTATATATATATATTTTTTTTAAACAAACTTTATTTGGTTTTATCGTATACACACATGGACCAACGATGAAAATTATACAGTATACATAGCGTGGCAACATGCCAAAGCAGGTAGCAAATTCCAGAAATACCAATTGTTCTCGTAAAGAAAATGCAAAAGCCCCAAAGGAGACAAAGAGAAAGCAGAGAAATATGGGAATGAGAGATTTACTTATAGAAAAGGGAGACATCGCACAAAGTATCAAAGTGTAAGGGCTTAGGAGTAAAGTATCCAGGTTTTTGAAAAGATACGAGTCTAAACATGTGTAAGGTATGAGTCCATAGAGATAAACAGATATAAGCCATGTTAAACCAATAGTCAAATTACCAAAAGGAAGGTCATCGTGTATATGGGGTAAGAAGTGGAAGCAAATTAAGAAAACGTAAGGTAGAGATAGAGCCGTAAGGAATGAAGAAGAGAAAACTGAGAAAAAAAGTCTAAAAAAGAATAGACCATCAGGAAAGAAAAGAAAGAAAGAAAAAGAAAGAAAAGGAGGGAGAAGTAGAAAACAAAGGAATGTGTTGCCTAAGGTCAGAGGCCAGAAGACCGAAAGGACATGCCAGAATAGAGATAGTAAGTTACTGAGATAAACAGACGGCAGCGTAATGTAATAATATAGTCATATAGTCTAACAAGAAACAGCTCGACAGTGTGTGGGAGTGTGAAGATGGGCTAATACGGGGATGTTCCACTAAGAGTCAGCAATGAGACAAAATTGAGAAAAAAAGAAAAAAAAGTGAAAATAAGAAAACTGAATCCAAGGTGAAAGGAGGGCAGATTGCCAAAATAGTAAAGTAAAGATCCAAGAAAGCATAGAAAGGGTAATTTAACAGTCAGATGCCCCCTAATACTGGCAATACACAATGCATCAGGGATAGCCTAGAGGCTAAATTAAGACCAGGCTAGAAATCCGTGTGAGGGGTGCTGAGGCTCCGAGGTAGGGAATATTCTTGAAACATATTGTCCCCACTTGCAGTTGAACTTTTCCTCTCCTGGAGTAGATGGGGAGATATGAATGCTGAGCCGATCCAAACGAAGTAGAAAGTGTAATTCCAATTTGACGTCCGAGATGGTTGGTGGGCAGTTGGAGACCCATTTTTTTAAAATTGACCTTCTCGCAGCCATCAAGCACGTAGAGAGCCACGGTTTGGCAGTTCTGAACATAACAATATGCTGATGTAAAGCAGCAGTCATGGAAACATCCAGGTTGCCAAAGAGAAGGAGCAGTGGGTCTCTAGGTATCGGGAGAGCAGTGACGAAGAGCATAAAGTTCAAGAGTTGGTTCCAGAAAGTAGAGATCAATGGACAACTCCAAAACCTGTGGTGAAGTGATGGCTTATTGTGAGCCACAAAGCGGACACGTAGAGATCATTGGGTTTGATCGTGAGTACAAACAAGGCATATAGGCATGATGCATAATTTTGAATTGCTGCTCCCTCCAAAATTTGTTTATGTTGAACGCACAGGTAGTGTTAAAACCTGCAAGTATTTGTTCCGCAGTGAAAACATTGTCAAAGTCCCGTATCCATGTTTTGATGGAAGTAGAGGAATCCAACGGTGTAGCATATTGCAAGGACAATTGACTATAAATATTAGATATGTTATATTTCTGGTTCCTCACAAGAATCATATCTTATCATAATATCAAAAATATCATAGTCGTGCAGAAACGAGTGGACTTATTCTGAGCTATGGATTTCACAAAATTCCTGACTTGTAAAATATACAGAAAATGATGGGAAGGTAACTCAAACGAGCCAAGAATTTGTTGAAACGGAAGGGGAGATCCTGATGCAACGTCATACAATTGGCTCACAAGTCTAAGACCCTGGTTATACCACTGATCGTAGGCTGCATGTTGTTGAGAGACAGAAAAGGAAGGATTGTGATGTATAGGGAGAAAAACGAGATAGCCAGGGAGAAACTCCTAGTCTACGTCTGACCTCCCTCCAAGTGAAGAGTGTATCCCGTATGAGTGGATTATGTTTAAGATGAACCGGAATTGAGTTGGAGTTAGAATGTAATAGGGCCGACAGGTCGAACGGACTCACCATGGCTGATTCAAGTTGGTAATTGGAGAACACGGACGCTCGGGAGAGCCAATCTATACACACCCGTAAAATACAAGATAAATTATAAAGCCTAATGTTGGGGAGACCCAGTCCGCCCTCACATCTAGGGAGAAACAGCTTATGTATAGCTATACGCGGGCGGCGTCCGGAGGAGAGTATTTTAATGCAGATGGTAGCCAGCATCCTTAATAACAATTACATATCATGGTTGTTAAGGAACGGGTGTACACTGCATCCTTAACAATGACAACAGAATGTAAAAAATAAGAATTGCTGGCATTTAAAATGAAAAAAAAAAAAAACTGGCTCTGGGGTTTCCCCAGTTTATGCCAGGCTCTTTGGATCTAGTATGGATTTCAAGGGGAACCCCATGCCAAAATGTTTTTAAAAATGGCATTGAACCCCCCCAAAATCCATACACCCTACAGTACCTTGTCCCCATGTTGATGAGGACAAGGGCCTCTTAGTCTCAACCCTGGCCCGGTGGTTGTGAGGGTGTGGGGATTGACTTATCAGAATCTGGAAGCCCCCAAGATCTTGCCCCCCCTCATGTGAATGCGTATGGGGTACATAGTAAAAAGAAAAAAGGGAAAAGTAAATAAAAACACACAACCAGTTTTTGATAAGTCCTTTATTCAACCCCCTCCCCCCCAAAAAAAAATGTCCCCAAAGTATATCCAACATCAACGATGACAAATGCCAGACACTGACCTAAACCAAAAAAAATACAACCTGCACTGATGCATGGCTCACCTGGTAACCTCGCCCCCTTATGATATTGAACGGGGAATGCTGGGTTGATGACATCGAAAGGGGGTGTGTTCACCTGGTTATGTTATTGGGTGGCCCAGCCCCTTATTTTATTTAGTGGCAGGAAGTGGCCGAGCTGTCATTTCATGGGAGCCAAGCGTTGGTGTAGGTTGTTTTTTTTTTTTCTTTTTTTAATTTGGGTCAGTGGTCGGCATTCCTTGTGATTGACATTGGATCTATTTTAGAAGACTTTTGAGTTTTTTACTAAAGGACTTTTCAAAAACTGGCTGTGTTTTTATTTACTTTACACTTTTTTTTGGTGAATCATTAGGGGTACTATGTACTCTGCTACTCATTCACATGGGGGGATGGATCTGGGGGCCCCTTTGCTCCTTAACAACCAGCTAGAAAAAAAAAATTTATATATACTATAGCATGCCTGCCTAGTACCTTAATCAAACTATCACATGTCTATGATGTCATCACACAGCATTTCAAGCACCCAGCTTTTCCATGAGGATCAGTAACATCACTCACACCTCCAGGAAGTGTTAGAAGCTGGGACCTTGGTATATATATATATATATATATATATATATATATATATATATATTTATTGTTTTTTTAATTATTATTAATATTTTTTTTAACTTAATTTAAAGGGAAGTAAAATGGACCTTTAGGCATTACATATCTTAGTGACGTGTCTTATTTAAATATTTTTCAGGACTATTACTGTGAGATAAAATAAGGAGAGGTGTTGAAATAACTCATCCCCTCTTATTGGGTTGAGTGGATTAGGTCTCCTCTGGTCCTCTCTGGTTGCTGCTCCTTGTGTTTAAGGGAAGACTTTGTACTGGAGGGTGATAACTAGAGATGAGCGAATCGAAGTATCCGAAGTGGAATTCGAGTCGAATATCGGAAAAATTTTGATTCGTGCCGAATCCGAAAAATAGCCTAATTCGGACGCGCGAATCAAAATTTTTCAGAAAATGGCGGCTGACATGTGCGGCGACGGAGCGGGGATGTCTGGGAAGGCGCGCAGACAAGGCGCGCTGACCCATAATGCATTCCTCAACGACATGTGATCGCATCAGCCAATCAGCAGCCAGCCAGCCAGCACTGTGTAATGGTCGAGCTAAAAATAGCGGCCATTTTGGAATTCTGCATTTGCCTGCAGTCATTGAACAGAGGCAGACCGCTCTGTACTAGGGACAGGGACAGAGTTAGGGCCACAGAAAAGAGAATTGGGGACAGAGAAAAGTTACATAGGGACAGAGAACCATTAGTCAGGGACACAGATTTGTTAATGAGGGCCACAGAATCGTTATTTAGGGACAAAGAAACGCTAGTTAGGGCCACAGAATTCATACTCAGGGACAGACAGAATTGTTACTCAGTGCCAGAGAATTGTTACTTAGGGCCACAGAAACGTTATTAGGGCCACAGAATTTTTACTCAGGGACAGACAGAATTGTTACTGAGTGCCAGAGAATTGTTACTCAGGGACAGACAGAATTGTTACTGAGTGCCCAGAATTGTTTTACTCAGGGACAGACAGAATTGTTACTGAGTGCCAGAGAATTGTTACTCAGGGACAGACAGAATTGTTACTGAGTGCCAGAGAATTGTTACTCGCACAGACAGAATTGTTGTTACTCGCACAGACACAGAATTGTTACTCGCACAGACACAGAATTGTTACTCGCACAGACACAGAATTGTTACTGAAGGCCACAGAACTGTTACTTTGGGCCACAGAAGTGTTACTCGCACAGACACAGAATTGTTACTCGCACAGACACAGAACTGTTACTGAGGGCCACAGAACTGTTACTTAGGGCCACAGAATTGATACTCGCTCGCACAGACACAGAATTGTTACTCAGGGCCACAGAACTGTTACTTAGGGACAAAGAAACGTTAGTTAGGGCCACAGAATTCATACTCAGGGACAGACAGAATTGTTACTGAGTGCCAGAGAATTGTTACTCGCACACAAAGAATTGTTACTCGCACAGACACAGAAATTGTTACTCGCACAGACACAGAATTGTTACTCGCACAGACACAGAATTGTTTACTGAAGGCCACAGAACTGTTACTTTGGGCCACAGAAGTGTTACTCGCACAGACACAGAATTGTTACTCGCACAGACACAGAACTGTTACTGAGGGCCACAGAACTGTTACTTAGGGCCACAGAATTGATACTCGCACAGACACAGAATTGTTACTTGCACAGACACATAATTGTTACTCGCACAGACACAGAATTGTTACTCAGGGCCACAGAACTGTTTACTTAGGGACAAAGAAACGCTAGTTTAGGGCCCCAGAATTCATACTCAGGGACAGACAGAATTGTTACTGAGTGCCAGAGAATTGTTACTCAGAGACAGACAGAATTGTTACTGAGTGCCAGAGAATTGTTACTCGCACAGACAAAGAATTGTTACTCGCACAGACACAGAATTGTTACTCGCACAGACACAGAATTGTTACTGAAGGCCACAGAACTGTTACTTTGGGCCACAGAGTTTTCGCACAGACAGACAGAAATTGTTACTCGCACAGACACAGAACTGTTACTGAGGGCCACAGAACTGTTACTTAGGGCCACAGAATTGTTACTCGCACAGACACAGAATTGTTACTCAGGGCCACAGAACTGTTACTTAGGGCCACAGAATTGTTACTCGCACAGACACAGAATTGTTACTCGCACAGACACAGAACTGTTACTGAGGGCCACAGAACTGTTACTTAGGGCCACAGAATTGTTACTCGCACAGACACAGAATTGTTACTCAGGGCAGACAGAACTGTTACTTTCCAAAGAAACGCTAGTTAGGGCCACAGAATTCATACTCAGGGACAGACAGAATTGTTACTCAGGGACAGACCAGAATTGTTACTGAGGGCCAGAGAATTGTTACTCCAGGGACAGACAGAATTGTTACTCTGTGTGCCACAGACAGAATTGTTACTTAGTGCCAGAGAATTGTTACTCAGGACAGACAGAAATGTTACTGAGTGCCAGAGAATTGTTACTCGGGCCACAGACACAGAATTGTTACTCGCACAGACACAGAATTGTTACTCGCACAGACACAGAATTGTTACTGAAGGCCACAGAACTGTTACTTTCCACAGAAGTGTTACTCGCACAGACACAGAATTGTTACTACTCGCACAGACACAGAACTGTTACTGAGGGCCACAGAACTGTTACTTAGGGCCACAGAATTGTTACTCGCACAGACACAGAATTGTTACTCAGGGCACAGAACTGTTACTTAGGGACAAAGAAAACGCTAGTTAGGGCCACAGAATTCATACTCAGGGACAGACAGAATTGTTACTGAGTGCCCAGAGAATTGTTACTCAGGGACAGACAGAATTGTTACTGAGTGCCAGAGAATTGTTACTCAGGGACAGACAGAATTGTTACTGAGTGCCAGAGAATTGTTACTCAGGGACAGACAGAATTGTTACTGAGTGCCAGAGAATTGTTACTACAGACACAGAATTGTTACTCCGCACAGACACAGAATTGTTACTCAGCACAGACACAGGAATTGTTACTGAAGGCCACAGAACTGTTACTTGGGCCACAGAAAATGTTACTTACGCACAGACACAGAATTGTTACTCGCACAGACACAGAACTGTTTTACTGAGGGCCACAGAACTGTTACTTAGGGGCCACAGAATTGTTACTCGCACAGACACAGAATTGTTATTTAGGGCCACAGAACTGTTACTTAGGGACAAAGAAACGCTAGTTAGGGCCACAGAATTCATACTCAGGGACAGACAGAAATTGTTACTGAGTGCCAGAGAATTGTTACTCAGGGACAGACAGAATTGTTACTGAGTGCCAGAGAATTGTTACTCGCACAGACAGAATTGTTACTGCACAGACACAGAATTGTTACTCGCACAGACACAGAATTGTTACTCGCAGGGACACAGAATTGTTACTGAAGGCCACAGAATTGTTACTTTGGGCCACAGAATTGTTACTCGCACAGACACAGAATTGTTACTCGCACAGACACAGAATTGTTACTCAGGGCCACAGAATTGTTACTTAGGGCCACAGAATTGATACTCGGGCGTACAGGAGCAGAATTGTTACTGAGTGCCAGAGGATTTGTATACGGAACAGGCCACAGAACTTACTTACTGATGTGCCAGAGAATTGTGTACTTAGGGCTGCAGACAGAATTGTTATGTTGGGCACAGAAATTGTTACTCGCAGGGCAGACACAGAAACTTGTACTTAGTACAGACTACAGAATGGTTACTCGCACAGACACAGAATTGTTACTGTAGTGGATCAGAGACATAATTGTTACTCAGGGCCACAGAACTGTATTAACTATAGAGTGCACAGCTGAGAATTTGTTACTCGGGCACAGGACAACTGAAATTGGGGCCACGAACGTTACTTGGGCCACGAATTTTTTAACCCCAGAACAGAATTGTTACTAGGGCCACAGAACTGTTATTGGGGACAAAAAAATGTTAGGGCCACAGAATTTTACCAGGGAAAACGGGAATGTTACTGGTGCCAAGTTGTTACTGGAAACAGAATTGTTATGACCGAGAATTGTTATGGGGACAGACGAATTTTTTACTGGGCCGGGAAAATTGTTATCGGGAAAACAAAAATTTGTTATGAGGCCAAGATTGTTATAAGCCCGAATTGTTACTCGCCGAACAAAATTTTCTCGCAAGACACAAAATTTGGTTTACGGGAAGGCCACAGAATGTACTTTGGGCCCCAGAATGTTCTCGCACAGACACAAAATTGTTACTCGCCAGACACAGAAGGGGTTATTTGGGGGCCACGAACGTTACTTGGGGGCCCAAAAAGAAAAAGGGTACTCGCAAGAACAGATTTTTACTCAGGGCCACGAATTTTATAAGGGACACTTTTAAATTGTTAATTAAAGGTTGTCGGGAAAATGCAGAGGGGGTGGGAGGAGGAAATGTTTTAGGAGCGAGCAGACGTGGGCAGAGGAAGGGGTCGGGGCAGCATATTCGAACCCAGGGCCGTGCTCCCGGTGTCACCCAAACGGTCGTGTCTCCACGAACCCCCTCGTCATGTTGGTTGGGGGGTTTTTCCCTTTCCCAGGTCACCTCTGAAACCTTCACCCAACGGTCGGTGGGTACGTCAAAACCAAAACCGTTAGTTGGATGGCCGGGGCCAAGCCCCCCTAAAAATTATGCCCTTACCTGCCCTGTCCTTGTGTTCCCTCCCCAAAGCGAAGTTGCAGTGTGGGCCAGCCCCATGACGGAGGAAGGAAAAAGGGGGGTGGAACGGGGGGGAGCCCGGGTTTTTCAGCGGGAGGCGAAAAAGTCTGGCGAGGAGGTGGCCCGGTAGCGGTCTGAGCCGGTCTGTCCCCTACCCCCGGGGGGGGCCGAAGGGG
>CATNWA010020900.1:0-60800 GCA_951230385.1 Staurois parvus | reverse complement strand
ATCTCAGCGATAGCTGGAGATCTAGTAAGTAGATTCCAGTGTTTTGACAGGATGTCTCTCACTGGTTTCCATTGTGATCATAACCTGGTGATAATTCTTACTGGGGCTTCCTGAGTAGCATCCATTACAGTAGGGGATGAGGGACAGATTAAGCTATCTCTACTCTTTGACCATGCGTTCTTTCTCACTTGTCTAACCACCTTATGTGAGTAGCCTCTCTCCTGAAATCTGCCATAACATCTTAGTAGCCTCATTACTGAAATCGTTATCTTCGGTACAATTTCAATGGATCGTAGAAATTGACCCACTGGGAACCTAGGGTGATGATTATCTGCTCTCAATAATGTATTAGCAGCAGTACTTTTCTGAAAGGTGCTTGTAACAATTCTCCCTTCTGAAATGGAGATGCTTAAATCTAAAAAAGGAGATAGAGATATAGTCAGCTAGGCATGTCAATCTAATATTTCTATCACTGACTATCCCAAGGAACTCACCAAGTTCAGCCATATCTCCTCTCCAGAACCTGAACACATCATCAATGTACCTCAGCCAGGTACCCACCTGGCTGAGGTACATCGGAAGTCCATAGTCAACCTTCTCCTCCCACAGTCCCAGAAGTAGACTGGCATGGGCTGGGGCCCATGGGGCACCTCTCAGGGACCACCGCGACGCATGAGTTTGCACATGCGTAGGTGTCCGACAAGACATGCAGGCAGGCGGGCACTAGGACCCAGGCGCGCCTGTCACCTATGATGGCGCTGGGCAGGCACTAGGACCCAGGCGCGCCTTTCAGCACTGGGCGGGCTACTTAAACTAGCCTGCACAGACACAAGTTGCCTGATGGTCTTCTCCCTGTTCCTGTGTTCCTGCTCTTCCTGTATGCTGATTGCCTTGTTGCTGACCCTGCCTGGACCTGATACTGCTGTCTCCTCCTGCCCTGACCTTTGGCTCGCCCTGACCATCCTCTGCCTGCTCCTTTTGTCTGACCTCCTTTTACCGAACCCCGGCTTGTGACCCGATTACTCTTTGTCTACCGATCTGTACCGTCTGCCTCGCTGTTACCTACCCGGCTTGCTGACTACGTCCCACCTCTCACAATGGGTCTCCCTGGTGGATTTTCTAATGACTTGTGCAATTTAGGGCTAATATAGATGGGCAAATTATTATATTATTTTACTGTGAGATGATCCCTTTCCTTTTTAGAAAGTAAATTTGCTTCCTATGCTAGGGATACCTTTTCATTCAAAACCTTAACTAAACTTGGGAAGGGATTATCCCTAATTCTTCTGTACGTAGATTGATCATTAAGTTGCCTCATAACTTCCTTCTCATATTTTTCCTTGGATAGGAGGTCAACATTACCTCCTTTATCACTTTTCTTGATTACCAGATTTGGGGCATTTTGCAATTTGGATAGTGCTTTTCTCTCTACACCTGTCAGATTTTGGAGTCCTGACCATGTCCAATTAATTTTGTGGAGATCTTCCTTGACAAGGTCAAGAAACACTTTAACCCATTGATATTTGTGTAGCAGGGCATTTTAGTGGATTTTATCAAGAGATTACAGAGTTTCCTGGTTATGGAAGACTGATTTTCATATTCATCCTCTACATCATCATTGTCATCCAGCAGTAACAATAATGTATTAAGGGCTTCTTGATCTAGTTCATCCTCAAGCTGTGTCATCACACGTGGGTTATCTTCTTTTTGCTGGCTATCCTATCCGGATTGTGAATGGCAAGCCTCATTTACAGATATTATAAATGCATCTACTCCTGAAGGAATGAACAGAGAGTCAGAGAATGTGTTAAGTTTTTGGATACAATTTTAGTGTAATCATGCATTGACATCTGGATTGTATATGGTCAACAGTATATTGAAATTTGTATGAAATGCATCAATATGGATTAATTACAAATAAGCTTGTTACCATTTGATCCTCTTATTGTATTCAATAAGTAGTATATTTAGTCATTTGTTAAACAACAATGTTGGAAACTAGTTATTCATTGGTCGTGTGTGTTGTGCCTCATTCAAAGTCCCAGGACAAATAAATTGATCGTATAGATATATTAATGGTGGGATGGAGGCACATCACTGGATGCACCAAGTCACATTCTATTTTGTTTCACAATCACAGATTGAAGCATCATCCCTGGGAGCCACTGGATTGTGGCATTGCACACTGCAAGCCAATGTACTTCTATACGGCACAGCTGGAACGATCTACATGTATGCGACAGCATGGATGGTCATGCACTTGCAAGGTGCTCTGCTGGTGCCATTTTTGAACTAACCACTAATGCTGCCTTACACACAGTGCACATCATGGCTGAAACAGTCTGCGTGTGCACAGCAGCATGAATGGTCAGACACATGCAGAGCAGTCTGTCCGCAACATTTTTGAATGCTGCCTTCTGTTAGGAATAAAAAGCAAAAACTCCCAGGATGGCCATTTCCTGGCAACAGACCCTCCTTGATGGGGATGTCCCAAAAAATTGGGGATGAATGGCAACTTTACTGTAAAATCTTCCAAAATTGGTATACAGTACTCCTTTGGCGAGTTTTTTTACTGCAATTAATACTGATTATATATCAACTTAATTGAAAATAAGCCTTGTTTTTTTTTTGTTTAAAAGAAACCAAGGTGATTATTATGTTAAAAAATAAGTGATTAGCCATTTTTAACCGGAAATAAAAATAAACGTGTCAATGTATGCAAAATAAATTGATGTTAAAGTGCTGAGGAAGTATGGTATAGTATGGTATAGGTCATTCTAACCATATTAATTCTTCACACATTCTTGTTTGATTGCTCCTTCTTATTTATTATTCATTAGCTCTAACTTTTGCTGGCCAGTTTTTGCTGATTTCCATAATTCATGCCTCATAGGATGGCCATACGTAGCCTGAAAGTCACAAGTGATTTGTCTAATTCAAGCATCAATTTCGAAGATCAGGTGATCTTCAAGCAATAAGGTATACTTCTGATTGCTGAAAGTGCTCATTATTGCACCTAGAGTTTTTATCAATGCATTAAAAATTTCTGTATAACTGAACATGATTATTCCTGTTTCTGGCCTATGTAACATTTACCTTTTAACAATGGCTAGTAGAATATCATTGTGGGTCTAGGGAGCATGGCATTGTGATGTTGGACAGGCAAATGTCTTACTAAATACAACATCAGCTCATCAATATACAGTCGTAGTACCTTGATTGATGTCAATAATGTTTTATTCCATCTCTCATCATTCATGGCTTACTCGTAAGCATGCTTTCCCAGTCATCATATATTGTTCTTTAGTCATCACTTGTCAGCTCACTAATCTGCTATATGATATCACAATGTGTTTTCCATGTTAAATAATCATAGAATAATTATATTGTTTTTCCCAAGTTTTAAGTCTCTTATTATATCATGAATAGGGCAAACGAGTGCAATTGCTGAGGATGAGTGCAGTGACTCAACCGACATCAGAGATTTATGTTTACAGTGATACTAAAGGTTTACTTTTAAAAAAAAGAAGAAATACTGATCCTCCTCTTCTCAGGTCCCCCACAAACTCTCCTGGCCCTTCCCCCTGCTGAGTGCCCCCAGAGCAAGTCGCTTGCTCTGAGGGCACTTGTGTGCTCGCTCCCAAGCCAGGTCTGTGTGTCCATAAAATACACGAGCATGGTTCAGTCCTGCCGCTAATCCCTTCTCACTGGCTGTGATTGACTGCAGCAGCCAATGGCTCTGCTGTCTCTCAGCCAACAAATGTTTGTGGACCTGATAATCTCACATAGTACAGTATATGGCAAAACATATGTGACACCCCCTTCTAATTATTGAGTGTGGGTGTTTCCAATGAAGGTTCTTGTTAATGTTACAGCATACAAAGAAATATTAAAAAACTATGTGCTTCCCAACCTTGTGATGACAATTTTAGGACATGACTGTGCCCAAAGGTCAGGTCCAAAATGATATGATTTGATGAGCATGGTATGGAGGAACCTAGTTGCCTTCACAGAGCCTTGACCTCAACCCTATTGAAAATCTTTGGGATATACTCAAATGCTTGTCCATGTCAGACCTTCTCGTTCAACATCAGTACTAGACCTCACAGGGGATCTTTTTACTAAATGGGCAAATTTCCCACAGACATGCTTTCCAGTGGAACTTGTTATAGCCCCAAAGTGTTGTTCAGTTAATGTTAATGGTTTGAAATGGCATATTTAAGAAACTTGCACATTGTAGGTGTGATGGTAAGCCTACAATTGCTACTGAGCTGAGTAGCTGTAGCTGTTCATGCACACCTGTGATTCCAGCTATTCTTCTGCCCTTAAAAGCATTTAATCACACCAAGATTAAATGCTTTTCTTTTTTAAAAATGGTGCTGTTTATTTCTAAGTAAACTGGAAGTGATGTAAGGTCATCGCTTCCAGGTTACTATATCACAGAGCCAAACAAAGCCATGTGACCAGCTGGCAGATTGGGACTACCGGTGGGACGGAAGATCCTGTTAAAGCTGTGGAAGGTAATGCGGGGGGGGGGGGGAGAGTCCCTTCCTACTGCTTGTAATAGCAATTGAGCAGCTGGTTAGCAGCTCTGATTGCTATTACAGGAGAGCCAACTATTGTCTCTAGAAAACGGTATGTCAGGAATCTAGGAGTGACCAGAAAGGTGTGTGGACTGACACAGGAAAACGCAGGCCTCAGGTACAGTGTAATACAGTTTATTATTAGCCACCCAGATATATATATATAAACGCACAGTGAGCAAACCAACCTTCCACTAATCTTAGGAGGTGCAGGAATACAGGCGTAGTCAGGGCTGAAGAGGTGGAACGGTCAGGCCGGCCGTAGGGTTCTGTAATGACCGTTTGGTGGTACCTCTAGCGGTCCTCAGGACAGGATTCCCCAGGGCGCGGAGTCTAAGTCCCAGTCTGCTTATTCACCAGGGACCCTGATGGTGGGGATGGACTTGGAGCAGACAGGAACCAGGTCGCGGCCCCCTGAGTACACCTGCTAGTGGTAGAGGGATCCTCCAGAGGTATGTGCAGGTAGGAAGCCTGATGTGAAGAGGCAGAAGGTGTGAGCAAGGACGGCTGGATCCGTGCAGGATGGATGGATGGCAGAGTAGTTAGCGTGGTCATACGGGCCAGGTCAGCAACGTGCGGGCAGCAAGGTACCAAAGGAGCAGGCAGAGAATGGTCAAGGTCACAAGCTGGGTTCAGTAACTCACGGGCAGCGCGGTACAGGGGATCAGGCAGAAGGATGGTCAGGCAAGCCAGGGGTTAAACAGGAGACGGTCAGCAGAGGTCAGGATCAAGCAGGGTCAGCAACGAAGCAGGAACACAAGCTACCAGGTACAGGGGCTCATGGGAAAACATACACCAAGGCCCAGATCACAGGCCTGGTCATGCCTTAAATACACCTTCTGCAATCAGCCCCAGGTTTGGCTGATTGCAGAAGTGAGCTTCTGGCTGCTGAGAGCACCCGCTGGTCAGCTCTGGTACTGCAGCCCACATGGCAGGTGAGTCCCACCACCAGTGCTGAGTCCATTCCTGACACGGTACCAGGATGATGCCTGCAGCTTTAGGCATCATCCCAGTACAACAACTCGATGTCCAGTGATGTACCAGGTACGCAACTGGTCGGCAAGTGGATATACTGTATAATATGCTGCAAAAGACTATTGTCAGGAATGGGCTGGCCAGCAATGGTGGGACTCACCTGCCTTATGGGCTGTAGTACCAGGGCTGGCCAGCGGGTGCTCCCAGCAATCAGAGACTCAACTTTGCAGCCAGCTAAACACCTGAAACTGCTTATACTGGTGTATTTAAGGGATGGCCAGACCTGCAGACTCTGCCTTGGTGTGTGTTTTTCCTGGCCCTGTATCTTGTTCCTGCATCCTGTTCCTGTTCCTGGTCCTGTTTCTGTCTTGTTGCTGACCCTGCCTGATCTGGATCCCTGGCTTTGTCTGACCATTCTCCTGCTCCTGATCCCTGGCTTTGTCTGACCATTCTCCTGCTCCCTGATCCCTGGCTTTGTCTGACCATTCTCCTGCTCCTGATCCCTGGCTTTGTCTGACCATTCTCCTGCTCCTGATCCCTGGCTTTGTCTGACCATTCTCCTGCTCCTGATCCCTGGCTTTGTCTGACCATTCTCCTGCTTAACCCCATACGTTTCTGACCTCCTGTTGATAATCCCGGCCTGCCTGACGACGCTTGCATTGTATGTACTGTTATCTGTGGGTGGTTTGGTTTGGTTCGTTTGCACTGTGTATGTTTTAGTATTGCACTGCATTTATGTATTGTTAGTGTTAATAAATTATATTTATAACATATCTGAAGCCTGCGTTTCCCTGCGTCAGTCACATACCTCTGGTCATACCCTGGAGCCCTGACATTACACCAAGGCCAATCCTGACCAGAAGTGGCTGCACAGGGAAGCCATCTTGGTTTGTTGATGGGAAGGATGGATCTTGATGAGGTTGTGTATTTATATCTGCTAGTGTTTGATGACAGATCCAGCCTGATGATCCTATTAGGCCAGTTGACTCGATGCCCGCTGTTGATCCAGACGATCCGGTACCTGATCCGGTGCCCGCTGTCGTGCCAATTGACTCAGAGCCCGCTGTCGTACCCGGTGACTCGGTGCCCACTGCCTTGCCAGATGACGCGGTGCCCGCTGCTGGCGAGCCAAATGACCTGATGCCTGGTGACCCAGTGCCCGCTGTCATACCTGGTGACCCGATGCCCGCTGTCGAGCCAGACGATCCAATGCTTGGTGACCCGGTGCCCACTGCCTTGCTAGATGATGCGGTGCCCGCTGGCGAGCCAAATGACCTGATGCCTGGTGACCCAGTGCCCGCTGTCATACCTGGTGACCCGATGCCCGCTGTCGAGCCAGACAATCCGGGGTACCTGATGACCCGGGGCCCGCTGTCATGCCAATTGACTCAGAGCCCACTGTCGTGCCTGGTTGACTTGGTGCCCACTGCCTTGCCAGATGACGCAGTGCCCGCTGTCGAGCCAAATGACCTGATGCCTGGTGACCCGATGCCCGCTGTCCAGCCAGACGATCCAATGTCTGACCCAGTGCCCGTGGTCATGCCAGTTGCCTCGGAGCCCACTGCCTTGCCAGATGACGTGGTGCCCGCTGTCGAGCCAAATGACCTGATGCCTGGTGACCCGATGCCCGCTGTCCAGCCAGAAGATCCAATGTCTGACCCAGTGCCCGCGGTCATGCCAGTTGACTCGGAGCCCACTGCCTTGCCAGATGACGCGGTGCCCGCTGTTGAGCCAAATGACCTGATGCCTGGTGACCCGATGCCCGCTGTCCAGCCAGACGATCCAATGTCTGACCCACTGCCCGCGGTCATGCCAGTTGACTCGGAGCCCACTGCCTTGCCAGATGACGCGGTGCCCACTGTCGAGCCAAATGACCTGATGCCTGGTGACCCGATGCCCGCTGTCCAGCCAGACGATCCAATGTCTGACCCAGTGCCAGCGGTCATGCCAGTTGACTCGGAGCCCCACTGTCGTGCCTGGTGACTCGGTGCCCGCCGCTCCGCCTGGGGGCCCGAGACCTGTCGCTCCGCCTGGGGGTCCGGCGCCCGCCGCTCCGCCTGGGGGCCTGAGACCTGTCGCTCCGCCTGGGAGCCTGAGACCTATCTCTTCGCCTGGGGGTCCGGCACCTGCCGCTCTGCCTGGGGGCCCGAGACCTGTCACTCCGCTCCGCCTGGGGGTCCGGCGCCCGCCGCTCCGCCTGGGGGCCCGAGACCTGTCGCTCCGCCTGGGGGTCCGGTGCCTGCTGCTCCACCTGGGGGCCCCGCTGCCTGCTGCTTCGCCTGGTGATCCGATGTGCCTCTGCCCGGAGTCCTGCCCGATGTGCCTCTGCCCGGAGTCCTGCCCGATGTGCCTCTGCCCGGAGTCCTGCCCGATGTGCCTCTGCCCGGAGTCCAGCCCGATGTGCCTCTGCCTGGAGTCCAGCCTGATGTGCCTCTGCCCGGAGTTCTGCCCGATGTGCCTCTGCCCGGTGTGCCGCTGCCCGATGGGCCGCTGCCCGGAGCCCTGCCCGGTGTGCCGCTGCCCGGAGTCCTGCCCGGTGTGCCAGTCTTTGATATCCCGCCAGTTACCAGACCCGGGCGGTGGAACATTTTGCCCAGCTAGGACTGTTTGGAGCGTCCTGATGCCACTCCTTGAGGGGGGGGGTACTGTCAGGATTGGACTGGCCAGCAATGGTGGGACTCACCTGCCTTATGGGCTGTAGTACCAGGGCTGGCCAGCGGGTGCTCCCAGCAATCAGAGACTCAACCTTGCAGCCAGCTAAACACCTGAAGCTGCTTATACTGGTGTATTTAAGGGATGGCCAGACCTGCAGACTCTGCCTTGGTGTGTGTTTTTCCTGGGCCCTGTATCTTGTTCCTGCATCCTGTTCCTGTTCCTGGTCCTGTTTCTGTCTTGTTGCTGACCCTGCCTGATCTGGATCCCTGGCTTTGTCTGACCATTCTCCTGCTCCTGATCCCTGGCTTTGTCTGACCATTCTCCTGCTCCCTGATCCCTGGCTTTGTCTGACCATTCTCCTGCTCCTGATCCCTGGCTTTGTCTGACCATTCTCCTGCTCCTGATCCCTGGCTTTGTCTGACCATTCTCCTGCTCCTGATCCCTGGCTTTGTCTGACCATTCTCTTGCTTAACCCCATACGTTCTGACCTCCTGTTGATAATCCCGGCCTGCCTGACAACGCTTGCATTGTATGTACTGTTATCTGTGGGTGGTTTGGTTTGGTTCGTTTGCACTGTGTATGTTTTAGTATTGCACTGCGTTTATGTATTGTTAGTGTTAATAAATTATATTTATATAACATATCTGAAGCCTGCGTTTCCCTGCGTCAGTCACATACCTCTGGTCATACCCTGGAGCCCTGACAACTATACAGTATGCAACAAAGGATTAAAAAATTGAAAAGGTATTGTTATGTCCCTGCCGGTGGTAGCCTCTAGCGTTCTACAGACCGGAATTCCCCAAGGCGCGGAATCTAAGTCCCAACCTGCTTGTTCACCAGGGCCCCTGATGGTGGGGATGGACTTGGAGCAGGCCGAGACCAGGTCGCAGCCCCTGTGTTCACCCAGCTGTGGTAGGAGCACCACTGGAGGTGTATAGCAGGTGAGAGCCTGATGTGAGGAGGTAACGAGAGCAGGGTCGGTCAGGCCGGGTCGGTAACGGTGGAGGCAGAGCGGTACCAAATCAGTAGGCAGGAGGATAAACAGGTCACAAGCTGGGTTCATGAACAGGAGATCAGAACGTGCAGGGTTAGGCAGGAGAGGTCAGACAAGCCAGGGATCAGGACAGGAGACAGACAGCAAATCAGGGTCAGGCAGGGTCGGCAACAAGGCAATCTACAATACAGGAACTCAGGATACAGGTAAGATCCTACGGCAACTAGAGTCAGACCTGACCTGTTTAAATAGGGCGCCCTGATTGGCGGCAGGCACGCGTCCGCGATCGCGAGTCGCGAGTGCGCATGCGCAAGCACCACTGCAATCGCGGATGCCCAGGTCCCAATGCTCACACGCTAGTGCGACTAGGCACACTGCGCATGCGCAAACCCGCGCGCGATCGTGGCCAGCTCTGGGGTCCCTGACAGGTATTCTATTTTATTTTTTACAGTTGAACTGAATATGGTTTTTAACATGCTCCATTATAGTTTTCAATATGTACATCTTTTTCTAAGAGATAAATCAGAAAATATTTCAGTGAAAAAGCCTTTATGCATAGCAAAATGTAGCAACATACTGTATTGTGAGTCCCTAGAACCCTTGCAAGCACAAACAGTTACTTTAGTCTTTGGAAGAAACTATCCTTCATGATATAGACTATTGAAAAAAGTTCTGTGGTCTGCAGAGAGGTTTTTTGACAAGTGGGTTGAAGGCAGAGTTCCTAGGTACATGTTTTAGTAAAAAGATTGACAATGTGTTACAGAGTATATGAGTGAGCTTTCATGTTAAGGCATTGTTCTACCACTGTCATCACAGTATTGACCAAGGTTGCATCGATCAAGAAATATAAAACACAGATATTCTTCTGTTTCCAAGATGTGTTTGTTCTTAACTCTTAACAGAAGTGAAATGGCTGCAAATGATCAGATGTTTTTAAGTTATATCCAAAGGTAGGTATGCATGCTCTCTAGATGTTAAATTATAATTCTGTGGATAAGCTGTAGCTTCCAGTAAAGTCCAATGTACTAGCATCTCATGCAAAGTGATATCTTTTTGTGGGAGACCAGAAACCTGAGAAATAATGTGAGTGAAAAAATTACTGGTTTAGTTTATATTTGTAAACGTTTGCAACGCATATTTTTGCCTTGGTGTTGCTAATACATAGCAGTCTGCACACTACTGAGGGAACAAGAAGTATTAGTCATAGACTTTACAAACAAAGTCAATAGAGCATGATGATTACAGCACACATATTGTACAGTATGACAATAAGTCCTCATGCACAATGGGCATTTTTACAGCTGCTGTTTTTGGCTTTTGATGTTTTTTTTCTACAGCCAGTAAATCCCCAGCATGTTATCCTATGTGTCCATGCACACATAGACTGTAATTAGCGTTTTTTGGCAGGGGGGGGTTTTGGCTGGAAAAAACCCCCAGAACTAGTGGATTTCTAGAGGAGTTTTTTTAGCTGTAAATATGCTCTAAGGCTCCATGCACACTGGGCATTTTAATAACACTGGTAACGTTAGCTGTGTAAAGTCACATTAAAAATTTGAGTTTTCAGCATTTTTTAGCATATTTGCAACAGCGTTTAGCAGCGTTTTTGTCATGTTTTTTCACGTTTGCAGTTTTTAGTGGGATTTTGTTTTTAAAAAGTTTAAAAATGCCACGATTTACCACGTTTTACCACGTTTTTCAGCGTTAGAACTTTTTTTTACAGCTAAAAAACTCCTCTAGAAACCCACTAGTTCTGGGGTTTTTTCCAGCCAAAAATCGCCCCTGCCAAAAAACACTGATTGCAGTCTATACAGTGGGGCAAAAAAGTATTTAGTCAGCCACCAATTGTGCAAGTTCTCCCACTTAAAAAGATGAGAGAGGCCTGTAATTGGCATCATAGGTAGACCGCAACTATGAGAGATAAAATGAGAAAAACAAATCCAGACAATCACATTGCATGATTTGGAAAGAATTTATTTGCAAATTATGGTGGAAAATAAGTATTTGGTCACCACAAACAAGCAAGATTTCTGGCTCTCACAGATCTGTACCTTCTTCTTTGAGAGGCTCCTCTGTCCTGCACTCATTACCTGTATCAGTGGCACCTGTTTGAACTTGTTATCAGTATAAAAGACACCTGTCCACAACCTCAAACAGTCACACTCCAAACTCCACTATGGTGAAGACCAAAGAGCTGTCAAAGGACACCAGAAACAAAATTGTAGACCTGCACCAGGCTGGGAAGACTGAATCTGCAATAGGCAAGCAGCTTGGTGTGAACAAATCAACTGTGGGAGCAATAATTAGAAAATGGAAGACATACAAGACCACTGATAATCTCCCTCCATCTGGGGCTCCACGCAAGATCTCACCCCGTGGGGTCAAAATGATCACAAGAACGGTGAGCAAAAATCCCAGGACCACACGGGGGGGACCTAGTGAATGACCTGCAGAGAGCTGGGACCAACGTAACAAAGGCTACCATCAGTAACACACTACGCCGCCAGGAACTCAGATCTTGCAGTGCCAGATGTGTCCCCCTGCTTAAGCCAGTACATGTCCGGGCCCGTCTGAAGTTTGCTAGAGAGCATTTGGATGATCCAGAAGAGGATTGGGAGAATGTCATATGGTCAGATGAAACCAAAATAGAACTGTTTGGTAGAAACACAACTCGTCGTGTTTGGAGGAGAGAGAATGCTGAGTTGCATCCAAAAAACACCATACCTACTGTAAGCATGGGGGTGGCAACATCATGCTTTGGGGCTGTTTCTCCAAAAAGGGACCAGGATGACTGATTCATGTACAGGACAGAATGAATGGGGACATGTATCGTGAGATTTTGAGTGCAAACCTCCTTCCATCAGCAAGGGCATTGAAGATGAAACATGGCTGGGTCTTCCAACATGACAATGATCCCAAACATACCGCCCGGGCAACAAAGGAGTGGCTTCGTAAGAAGCATTTCAAGGTCCTGGAGTGGCCTAGCCAGTCTCCAGATCTCAACCCCATAGAAAACCTTTGGAGGAAGTTGAAAGTCCGTGTTGCCCAGCGACAGCCCCAAAACATCACTGCTCTAGAGGAGATCTGCATGGAGGAATGGGCCAACATACCAGCAACAGTGTGTGCCAACCTTTTGAAGACTTACAGGAAATGTCTGACCTCTGTCATTGCCAACAAAGGATATATAACAAAGTATTGAAATGAACTTTTGATATTGACCAAATACTGATTTTCCACCATAATTTGCAAATAAATTCTTTCCAAATCAGCCAATGTGATTGTCTGGATTTGTTTTCTCATTTTGTCTCTCATAGTTGAGGTCTACCTATGATGCCAATTACAGGCCTCTCTAATCTTTTTAAGTGGGAGAACTTGCACAATTGGTGGCTGACTAAATACTTTTTTGCCCCACTGTATGTGCATGGACACATAGGATAACATTCTGGGGAGTTTGATGGCTGTAGAAAAAAAAAAAAGCCAAAAACAGCAGCTGTAAAAAACATCCAGTGTGCATGAGAACTTTAACGTGACTTTACACAGCTAACGTTACCAGCGTTAATAAAATGCCCAGTGTGCATGGAGCCTAAGGGTTGTGTTCTCAAAGTTATGCAGTGAAGCAGTTGCCCCTTGTAATAAGTCCCCAATGCAAAGTCCAGTATAGCACATTTTTATTTCAGATTTGCAGTACCCATCAGTAGCTGAACCTTAAACCAAGGCTGCCTAGATAATGCTAACCTTAGAGTAAAGACTTTCTGCAGAATCTGAAATTTATTGCCATTATGCCATGATTAAATAATATGAAGCTGTACAATGAAAGTGAGCGAATTTCCAATACCATTAAAGAGTAGAACATATAGGACCCACACTCAACTGAGCAGATCATTTTTCTAAAGGGTAGTACATATAGGACCCACACTCCACTTAGCAGATAATTTATTTTTTTTGCTTTAATAGGGAATGATATGCTGTATCTCTTGAACACCTGGCTGAAGATGAATAGCAAGTGCGGGACCTATATTTTTTTGTATCATATTCATGTCTTCTGTGTTTCAGACTGTTTTGTAATAATGTTCATACAGTGTATGTTAACAATTGATTTGTTTATATTTATAATATATACATTCTGTAATGATTACTGATCATATTTTGACCTATGTGGTATCTATTAAATGTTTGCTTTAGTTTGGTTGTAGTTTGGTATAATTATATAGAAGCATTACTTTTATACTATGAAGCATGTTACTTCATCCATATGCTCTATAAGATGTGCAAAGTGTTAATATGCTCTGATTGTAGACCTCCCATCATGCTATATTTAAAGCCTATTGAGAATGCTTAAAGAACTGAAGCATCTGTTGTAACTTACTGAAGCTGCACCACACAGTCTGTTGCTTCTTACACATCTTAAAGCACCTTCAGTTTGTTACAAGCTAAAGTAATTTTCTGTTCCACAAGTTGACACATTAGTAGGGAATTTTGCAAGAAGAACTCAGTTACTGTTATTGGCTAATTAGGTATTTTTATTAATGGCTAAATGATATGAAAGCTAAATGTGGTAATTGTTCAATGGTCTGTGTTAAATACTATATTAAAAGTTAAATATAATTAGCATATAACAGTGTGCTCCCATGTAAAAATCAGTTTATAAAGTTCCAGTTTTGGAAATGATTGATGAAAGTTGCCAACGATGTTCACCCTTGTTTTAGATTCCATAGAAAATAACTGTTCAGGTCTTTATGATTCATATTAATGCATTTAGTATTAAAAAGCTAGATTCTTCCAACTACTGTAGCTTAAAAAACTATTATAATTTTAAAAAATAGCTCCTTGATTGCCATCTATACCAGTCTTGTGCATCATGCCTGGTTTGACTTCTTGCATTAGAAGGTCTTTCAAATGGGGTCTCCTAAAATAGATCACTTTAAAAGAAGCTCACTGCTGGAAGGCAAAAGCTCTTTTAAGGATGAGCTGTAGGCATCAAGGGAGATGAAGAAGTTCTATGCCCTTTCAAACAAATAATCTGCATGAACATATATGTGAATATAAACACCAATAATAGCTTAACAGTGTAAGCTTAAGAGGCTGTACACATGCCCACAGTAGCTTATACTATCCTCTGGTTCACCTGAATTGACATATTTACAAGACCAAAGTGTGGATTATGATTTTTTAGGTAGAAGTTGGCTAAGTCACTGGGTCACAGTAAGGTTTAGGCATAGTACTTTCTTCTAAGTTTTTGTGTGCACTAACAGTCTTGCAAAATGTAAGTCAGTGTAGTGTAAACAATGAAGTTGAGCATACAGTGGTATAATTTCTCTAATATTAATCACAGGCAAGGAGTGGTAGAGGCACTGCCACATGGAGGCCTCTCCTTTCTTCCTCCACTTTCTTCTTCCTTTATTGCTCCTCCTCTGCCTTCCTCAACTCTTCTTCCTCCTCCTACTCCTCCTTCACCTCTTCCTCCTCATCCTTCCCCTCCAATGTGATTATAGCATGAGAAGTCTCTGAGGAGCTGGGGATTTAGGTGCCAATAGTGTCTATACATGGTGAAGATGTCTAGGTGGTCCAACATTAAACGTATAATTCTGAGTTTTATCTAACTAGTCTTGAAAACACTCCCTCCCCCCCTAACGCCGATTCTGACTAACATGTGTAAGAAAGATCTGTGGACAGCACAGTGGCTAAGCGATCAGCGCTTCCATCTAGCAGCACTAGGGTCATCAGTTCAAATATGAACCATAGCTCTATCTGCCTGGAGTTTGCATGTTCTCCATGTGCCTGAGTTGGTTTCCTCTCACACTCAAAAGACATGCTTGAAGGTAAATTGGCTCCTGTCTAAATTGGCCCTAGTACAGTATGCCTATGTATGAATGAGAGTTAGGTACCTTAGATTGTAAGGTCCTTGAAGGCAGCAACTGATGTGAATGTAAAGGCTAACTTTGGCCCATCCATTGACACAGGGGAACTGAATTACATGACCAGACAGGGGTGGGTAGTCTGGTAAAGCCCAGAATTCTACACATCTCTATACTGTGATGAGGAAATAAATAACCTCTGCTCAAGAAGAAAAGCTTTGAAAGTTTATTCAGAAAACAAAAAATTATAAAGCCATGACATGTGAACTAACATTGCTTCTAATGGTGCCTGTTCACATATGTCCAGTACACTGGCAGTGTGGATTCAGTGCAGACTGAAAAAGAGTCCTGTATGATTTCTGAGCAGATCAGACAGGTCCAGATGTGGATTACAAGCTACTGACTTCTACAGAAAATGCTTCTGAACTGCACATGTCATCAGTTGTGAACAAGCTTTCAGTTCAGGATCAGGATTGCAATTCAGGATCAAGTTTCAGCACACTTTGCTCTCCTCCCCCCTCCTCTCCACCTCAGCAAAACAAAAAATCCTTGCAAAACCACATCCAAACCAGCCCTGAACCTGTGAACAGTACAACTCACAGGTATGTCACAAAGACATGTCCTGAACCAACCCTGAACCACTGAACAAATAGATTGCAATCCACACTGAACCCGGACCTTGAAATCCGGAATGCACATGTGTGAATCAGCACTTAAGGATTTGCACAGGCTGTATATTAACAATTACAAGAAATATTCATGTGTTTTTTTGGATGTAAGAACAAATTATCCCTTTGGGACTTTAATGCAGCTAACAAAATATCACACATATGTTTATGTAAAAAGATTTATATACTTTATTTTATAACATTTTCTAAAACATTCATCACATCATAAAATCACACTGGTAGCTCTGATACAATTCAGCATAATCCTTTCTATAGGGGTACAGACAGCAAGATAGCAGGGGCATGACAAAATGGGGATCTCTAAACAAACATATTCAAAATTAATAACAAAACATTGTAATACCATCAACAATAGTTATATGATCTCCATTTTCATACTTACAAAACATCAATTGCACAGCTAGCATATATCAGAGCAATCCTAAAAACAGTGGCGTTCACCACAGAATTGCATGCCTCAATAAATGATGGCATGAGTGAATCTGGTAATACACGAGTGGTCACATTACATCTCAGGATATTGGCAGCAGAGGAAGAAGTCAATGAACCCCCACATTGGTGACAACATCATTCCATGGAGTCACTGTATAAGAAGCACAGAGTATTAAGTAATTTCATACAATAAATCAAGAGGACATTTAAAATGAAGGAGGATTGCTGAACCTGGTTGTCTACAGGGAGTGTACTAACCATATATCAAGTAGAGCTGAAATTCCCAAATGTTCCTCTTCCATATTGGTAAGAAAAAGAGCTAAATAAAATTCAATCACTTGGACATACTCCACATCACTGCATCTGTAATGGAAACCCATACGGAAGCATTATAGGTTTAACTATGGCAAATAAATAAATATGTGTATATGAACTTTACAATATGCTGTTTCAACAAGTATATACCATAGTCTCAGGGGGATAGGAAAAAAATGACCAAAGCCCCTTGGCAGATACCAATAAGTGCCCCTTCCAAATCCACCTGACAATGTAAAAACACAAAAAAGAGGGAAAAGAGGATAGGTCACTCAATTTCTCTTATTCCAATTGTTCAACAACCAAATTAATCAACTGTATGGGAGAGGAAAGTTCTTAACATCATCCATGCTTACCAAGCATGTCAGTATCTCAGGGATTCCTACCTCCATCAAGACACGCCAGCAAAAACCACAGTCAGGCCTCCAATGTATATACACCTCAATATAACCTGATTGCCTCATTAATTGAGATGATTGCAGTTTAACCTGTGCTGCCATTTAGGGATGTTATGGCTAACATCACCACAGGACACCAAATGGTGTCCACCATGTGGCCACCCAAGCATTCGTGAGGGAGAGAAACCCATCCCCATTGCAGTATGTGACATCATGACTCCACGCCGGCACCCAGCGTCAGGCTGTCATGGCCCACGTCAGGCACATGCGCAGCAGCCAGATCATCTGGAAGACAGTCCTAGGATGCCACCAGCACAGAAGTTTGCCCCCTGCTGGTGCTGCAACATATAGCAACTGCTCAGTCTGCACCACAGTGGGTCTAAGGCAGAAAATCACGGGTGTACCACCCAGTGTATTTTTCCGAGTGACTAGCAGGGAACTCACCCATCCAATCAGGCACCAATGTCATCATGAAGTCCACCTAAAATAAACAAATATAAACACAAATTATGAGACATAATATTTCTAGTATTACATAATACCAATACCATACATGCATAAGCACAGTACTCATATCAACACCTCAGTGCACATCCTCTAAATTTAAATGTTTTCTTCAAATTTAAATTACATAATTAAATTAAATGTTAGATACATAAGCAGAAAACCTACAGATCAGAAAATAAGAGTTTTTCCTGAGGTATACCCCTTCAAAAATGAACGATAGGATACTGTTCATTTAAACCTGGAGGGACCATGGCTTGAAACTTATATATCCATTTCTATTCCAATTGGAGTCTCTTATTCCAGTCTCCTCCCCATTCTGGAATATGTACCCAGTCAATAGCAATACATTTTTATTGGGGGACTCTATAATTGTGTACCAGAACCACATGTCTGCCAATGGGCAGATAGCGGTTCTTAATATGCATGCTATAAATGTGTTTGTAGATGCGCCGCCAAAACTCCTGCTTGGACTTACCTATATGAAAGGTGCTGCATTCACAAGACATTAGGTATACCAACCCTTTGGTCTGGCAATTGGCAAAGTGTGGTAGTTGAACTATATTCTTTTTATCCACCAGGTAGCTATATGAACAGTTTCCACACAGGTACAGTATGTCGAATAATCCTGGCAATGATTGTCTGTAGGGCCCTCCTTATACTCACTCACTGGACCAATTTGTCCTTCAATGAGCTGGCCCTTCTAAAAGTTATCAATGGAACTGGACTCACAATTTGTTTGACTAAAGCATCATCAGTTAAGATGGACCAATGACATTGCAAAATGTGTTTAATTTGTAAATGCTGATTAGAATATCATAACACCATCCGGGTTGATTCCTTTGCTGCTAACATTTTCGTCCCTTCATTTTAAACAAAGGTTGTGACGCCACTGTTGGCAGGATCTATTATAGTTAGCTTTACGCAAACAGGATTTGCTGTGTCCCCCTGCAGGATAGTGTTTCTGCCTGAGAGGCGGCCATTGCCATCCTTCTGTATGCAGACATCCAAAAAAGTCACTGATTCCATACCGTGGGACATGATGAATTTTATTGAGGCATGCAATTCTATGATGAACAGCATTGTTTTTAGGATTGCTCTGATATATGCTAGCTGTGTAATTGATGTTTTGTAAGTATGAAAATGGAGATCATATACCTATTGTTGATGGTAGTACAATGATTTGTTATTCGTTTTGAATATTTTGTTTAGAGATCCCCTGCTTGTCATGCCCCCTGAAAAAGACCATGGATTGGAATGATTGAAATGCATTGGGGCTATTGGGGAATATCTTGAATACTATCTTGCTGTCCCAACCCCATAGAAGAGACTAAGTTGAGGAAATTGTATCAGAGCTACCAGTGTGATTTTAAGATGTAATTAATTTTTTTGAAAATTTTGTAAAATAAAGTACAGTATATGCATTAATTCTTTTTACATAAACATGTGTGATATTTTGTTGGCTGCATTAAAGTATCAAGGGGGTAATTTTTTTCTCGAATGTATTATATTGGGGACTAGCAGCCAATACTCTGCCTCCTTTTATTGTGTTATTTTGTTAAACCTTATAAGCTTGACCACCCTTTATGCTCTGAAATGCCTTGCTGTAGAAAGCACAGAGACTATCTCTACAGAATGCACAACAAGACATTTCATGGATGGGAAACAACAGATTGTTCAAAAACAAGATTTCTGAAAAGTAATCTTGTAGCAATCAAACCTGTTAATATATAAAAGAGCCTACAATCAAGCACCTAATATTGTTATTTAATCATTAGTAAAACATATAATCATGTCTCTTTTCCAGCTCCCTCCCACCAGAGCCAATTTTTCTTTTTTTCACATATTATAATACCCCTTTTTTATGCCTGAAGATTAGTTAAAACCCACAAACCTTATTTTCTAAAAGCAGAGACCCCAGAAAATAAAATGGTGCAATCTTTTATCCCACATGATGTTAGTGCACTTGTTTATCAAACCTGTATTTTTGGTAAAATTAGACTAGTTTTAGTGTACACAAAGGCAATATGTTATCTAATTTTTGGTAAAATATCAAGAATGCAACAAAGTTCAATACTCAAAATTGTCCATACTGGATACTTTAAATGCCTTTACAAGCTATCGGCTTAAAGTTAACAATGAACCATGACCCTAGATCATTACTCATTCCGATGTGCATGGTGATATCTGTATTGCAATTGTTGTTTCCATACATAGACACCCCTGACGCACACATTTTTGTTCTTATATGTGTCTAGGTGAAGGCAGGGGAATGTTAATTTTTTTAAAGCTTTTTAAATGTTTTAATAATAACAATAAAAATAATAATAATGTTTTAATATTATACTTTAATTTTTTTTACACATTTAACTATATTGCAATCACATAGGAGCTGATAGCATAGTAGAAATTACAGGGCCTCTTTAAGGAGGACCCTAATGCAGCCTATGGAGCCCACAGAAGCTGATCAAGGACAGATAATGCCTCATCGACTTCTTCCCTGGTCAGTGCTGCTGAAAAATGAGAGAGAATGGAGATACACTGATCTCCCTCTGTGTTACCTGCCATGCCTGTCCTGGGCCCACAGGAGTGACAAGAGAGCACAGATTAGGACACTCATTTATGTATTTACAGCCTTTAGTACAGTACCTGTTAAAACCAATTGCTGACCACAATACATATATATACGTTGCAGTTTGCAAGTGGTTTACCAGAGTTATGGCTGAGGCTGTCAGCCATAACCCCGGTAATTTTTTTTACAGTCGGTGATTGACTTAAAAGCTAATGAGCCAATGGATCACTTTCAGAAGCTGTGGGAGGGGACCCCCCCCCCCCACCACTACTTGCAGGTGTTTCTCAGGCTTATCTTACTCACAGTGGGCCTGAGAAACGATACAACGGGTCACGTGGCTGGCCATATAGGTGATCAGAGACCAGATCTTCTCTGACCATCTCTATGGCCCAAGGCCATTTTTTAGAAAGCAAAAGATCAAAAAATGTTTTTGATCTTTTGCTTTTAAAGGTAGAGAAGAGATCTGGGGTTATATTGACCTCAGATCTCTCCATAAAAAGGATCTGTCATCCCTTATTTCTATAACAAGGGATGTTTAATAATAGCAATAAAAGTGATAAAAAAGGGGACAGTGTAAAAATAAAAAATGAAATAAAAGCATATATAGGCCATATCTACATATGTAATCGGTGTTCAAACCACATATGTGAAGTATCATTGCAAATGTCAGAGCAAGAGCAATACATCTAGCACTAGACCTCTTCTGTAACTCTAAACAGGTAATCTGTAAAAAAAATGTTAAACCGTCACCTATGGAGATTTTTAAGTATTGTAGTTTGTTACCATTCCACGAGTGTGCGTAATTTTAAAGCATGACATGTTATCTGTTTACTTGGTGTAATGTCATCTTTTATCTTTTCCCAAAAACTGGGTTATCTACTGTACTTTTTTAAATTAAAATTCATTAAAGTGTATTTTTTCCAAAGTAATTGCATTTGAAAAAACGCTGTGCAAATACCATGTGGCATAAAATAGTACAAAGATCACCATTTTATTCTCTGGGGTTTCCGCAAAAACATATATAATATTTGGTGGTTCTAAATTGTTTACTAGCAAAAAATAATGATTTAAACTTGTAAAAGTGCCAGAAAAGGCTTGGTCTTCGAGTGGTTTTAGGGCTCACTCAAGGTAGAAGCACAAGCAGCAAGCTGGGCTTAAGCAACTGTGAAAAAAGGTAGCAAATAAACAACAGTGAACAACAAACACATCCCTGTTGGAAAACTCTATGCTGCTTAGGGAATGGCTGTCTCACTGAACAGTGATTCCTCTACGACTGGTGACCCAGTTGCAGAAACTTCTTCCATATCCACAAGACAAGATAAAAATATTAATTTGCAAAAAAATCTCAGGGGAGCACTACAAGTCCATTTTCCTTTCCTGTTTGGGAGCTCATCAATGCCAGAAAAAATGGCAATGACAGCAGTAGTTGTATCAGGTATGTTTCCTAGGCTGTCCCTGTCAACAGGAGCAGATAAGCATTAAGTGTTGGGCAAGGCAATTATGGTTTTGCAAGGACACAGGGGTCTCTTTCTTAATGGCTTTCAATTCTATGGCTGTCCATAGGACCAACTTGTTTTGTGTTACTTCGGATACCTCCCCTTGTATAGTAGAGATCCTTCATGGAACCAAAATTGTTGGATTTTTAGATGAAGTACCAATTTGTTGGAAGGGGCCCTGACTCATAGTTTCACTAAGCCTTATTCTCTCTTCTTCAAAATTATGGTCTTCCTCTGGGTTTTGTAAGACTGAGCACGGTCTACATACAGCTCCTTCGATTTGAATGAAACATAACCGCTGCACTTTGTGAAAGCCCCTCACATAGAAGGGATACAAGTGCAGACACATTTGCTTTTTCAGAACACTTGCAGAGGAAGACTTGACTTCTTCCACAACTCAACTCACCCAAAGATTTTCTATTCCTGTCAGTGTGCACCCTTAATAATATCAGACAGTCGTGCAGCTCACTGCTGGTCACACAGAGTTGCTGTCCACTTAGGACTGCTGTCCCCAGAGGAATGGTGAAGTGTGGAGTACTCAAGAGGAGATTGTCACAGCTACCTGTTCCTCATTCTATTACTGGGTCTTCCCTTTGCTGCTGCTACTGCTGCTGGCATCCTGACCCTCAGGCAGTGCAGCCAATTACAGAGGGGGCACTTTCTTAAAGTGCTATCATGCAGACAATATTCGAGTGATGTGTCCACACGATAGCAGCTGGACCTCTTGCCTTACTTAGTGACCTCTTCTGTGATTTGCAGGCCCCCTGACATGCCTGTGGAGCTACAGTGTTTCCCAGTGCCATCATCCTCTCCTGTGATCTTTGTTCACTCCAACCTGCATTCAGTCCTGGGAGCTTTGTAAAAACTCCAGCCAGCAACCAGTCTCTATTCATCAGTGTGTTCTCGCATGAACTATGTGCTCCTCTGCACCAATGTAATTCCCTATGTGTTTCAGCCAGGTTCTCATCACCAGCACATATGAACTCCCAGTCTGTTTCCTCATCTGTGCCTCTGTGTGTTTTTGTGCACTTCTATCTCTTTTAACTATATTAACTGCAGACTTGTGACTCCTGCCTACCAGTAATTCAAATGACTTGTTCTTCAGTCCCTGTATGATTCCCTGCATGCTTCAGCCAAGCACTTGTTACTGTACACCTTGTCTGCGTCATACTTCAGCTATCTTATGCAACCTTCAGTAAACCCCCCCCAGTGATTCTGTGTTCCTCCACTCATTCCCAGTGCCTCTGTTTTTTCTGTGCATGGCTGCCTGCTTGGACTATGTTACTAACTGACTGGGGAGTCCAGCATCCCAGCACTGCAAGGGACTTTACCCTGCATACCTACTCTCAGTTCCAAGTAGCTCCTACTAAGGCAAATCAAAGGGACCTCAACCCGGGTGTTGTGTGGGTTCTCTTACAAGTGCCTACTGGTATCCAGTCCATCTCAGACTCCTTGAAGCTATCTGTGTCTCCTTCATGGCCAACACCTCTATCCATTCTCAGCTGTTGCAACTAACTCATGGTAGGCCAGTCCTTGCTTTGTGCGAAAGATTTCCAGCTTGTGATAGAGAGGAGAGTTTAGTAAGCAAACTAATGCAGCTGCTGAGTTTCTGTCCCAATGCTACATGGCCAGTGGCTTACAGTGCAATGAAACAGCTGGGCCTCTAGACAGTCTGCAATTTTCCACCAACCGATACAGCCTCTGCTCATGGTAAAGGTTCTAAAGATTAGAAATCAGAGAGTTTACAATTTATGAAGGTTCTGGACATACTGGTGGTGATTTATTAAACCTGGAGATTGAAAAACCTGGTGCAGCTCTGCATAGAAACTAATCAGCTTCCATTTTTTTGTAAAAGTTTAATTGAACAAGCTGAGGTTTAAAGCTGATTCATTACCATGCACAGCTGCACCAGATGTTGAACTCTCCAGTTTTAGTAAAACAAGTCAAGTAAGGACAGCGTCTTTGCCACAAGTTGCAAAGAATAGTTGCAATGTATGGCCTCCAAATACAAACATTTTCATATTAATTGCAAATAAGCACCTAATATTATCATTTAATTATTAGTAAAAACATATACAGTATTTTTCGCTCCATAAGACGCACTTTTTTCCCCCCAAAAAAGGGGGGAAAATGTCAGTGCGTCTTATGGAGCGAATATAGAGCGACCAGTCCGGTATTTCCGCTGCCGCCACCATGTCAGAATACCGGGCCGGCCGCTCAGCTCTTCTCTCCTGCAGGACCTTACCTGTTCCTCTGTCAAGCGCTGTAGTCTTCCTGCGCCAGCTTCTTCCTGCGCCGGCTTCTGTGACAGCTGGGTGCCCACTGCGCATGCGCGAGAAGTGCTGCGCTTTGTGAATGATCCGGCAACTTGGGACACATGACAGGTCCGAGAAGGCGCTGGGCCATTCACAAAGTGCAGCGCTTCTCGCGCATGCGCAGTGGGCACCCGGCTGTCACAGAAGCTGGCATGGGAAGAAGCCAGCTTGCCCACACTAAAGAAAGGACAACGTCAGGTACCCGCTCCCCCTCCCTCCCCAAAGGTCCGCAGTCTCTTGGTCATCCCCTGTACTGTCTGCAGTCTCTGGTCATCCCCTGTACCATCTGCAGTCTCTGGTCATCCCCTGTACTGTCTGCAGTCTCTGGTCATCTGTACTATGTCCGCAGTCTCTGGTCATCCCCTGTACTGTCTGCAGTCTCTGGTCATCTCCTGTACTGTCTGCAGTCTCTGGTCATCTCCTGTACTGTGTCCGCAGACTCTGGTCATCTCCTGTACTATGGCCGCAGTCTCTGGTCATCTCCTGTACTGTGTCTGCAGTCTCTGGTCATCTCCTGTACTGTGTCCGCAGTCTCTGGTCATCCCCTGTACTGTGTCTGCAGTCTCTGGTCATTCCCTGTACTATGTCCGCAGACTCTGGTTATCTCCTGTACTGTGTCTGCAGTCTCTGGTCATCTCCTGTACTGTGTCTGCAGTCTCTGGTCATCCCCTGTACTGTGTCCACAGTCTCTGGTCATCCCCTGTACTGTGTCCGCAGTCTCTGGTCATCCCCGTACTGTGTCCGCAGTCTCTGGTCATCTCCTGTACTGTGTCTGCAGTCCATTGGTTCAGAATATTTTTTTTCTTGTTTTTCACCTTTAATACCTAGGTGCGTCTTATGGTCAGGTGCGTATTATGGAACACGAAATACGGTAATCATTTATACTTTATCACCGCCATCACAATTTTTATGTATTTGCATTTTTGTTAAAAAAAACATCTTTACAGTGTCACAAGTTAGCCTGAAGTTCTTTGTTTGTGTGTTCTTACCTCCTTGCTGCAGTCCTGTTCCTGATCCCTTTCATATGTGTGTTTGTCTGTGCTCACCTATGGGCGTTGTCTGCTGTTCTCTGGGTTTTATTTCCTTCCTTTCCATCATTTCCTGGCCTGCCTCCTTGTTTGCCTGCCTATATAAGACATGCTCAGTCTAGGCCACTTTGCCTGAGCAACTTCCTAGTTGTCAGAGCTCCATCATTGGTATCAGTGGGAGGAATAGTGCCCCATCATTGGTATCAGTGGGAGGAATAGTGCCCCATCATTGGTATCAGTGAGGGGAATAGTGCCCATCATTGGTGTCAGTGGGAGGAATAGTGCCCCATCATTGGTATCAGTGGGAGGAATAGTGCCCCATCATTGGTATCAGTGGGAGGAATAGTGCCCCATCATTGGTATCAGTGGGAGGAATAGTGCCCCATCATTGGTATCAGTGGGAGGACTAGCGCCCCATCACTGATGTCAGTGGGAGGAATAGTGCCCCATCATTGGTGTCAGTGGGAGGAATAGTGCTCCATCATTGGTATCAGTGGGAGGAATAGTGTCCCATCATTGGTGTCAGTGGGAGGAATAGTGCCCCATCATTGGTGTCAGTGGGAGGAATAGTGCCCCATCATTGGTATCAGTGGGAGGAATAGTGCCCCATCATTAGTGTCAGTGGGAGGAATAGTGCCCCATCATTGGTATCAGTGGGAGGAATAGTGCCTCATCATTGGTATCAGTGGGAGGAATAGTGCCCCATCATTGGTGTCAGTGGGAGGAATAGTGCCCCATATCATTGGTGTCAGTGGGGGGGGAATAGTAGTGCCCCATTGTTGGTGTCAGTGGGGGGAGGAATAGTGCCTATCATTGGTGTCAGTGGGGGGAGGAATAGTGCCCCATCGTTGGTGTCAGTGGGGGGGAGGAATAGTGCCCCATCGTTGGTGTCAGTGGGGGGAGGAATAGTGCCCCATCGTTGGTGTCAGTGGGGGGAGGAATAGTGCCCCATCGTTGGTGTCAGTGGGGGGAGGAATAGTGCCCCATCGTTGGTGTCAGTGGGGGGAGGAATAGTGCCCCATCGTTGGTGTCAGTGGGGGGAGGAATAGTGCCCCATCGTTGGTGTCAGTGGGGGGAGGAATAGTGCCTATCGTTGGTGTCAGTGGGGGGAGGAATAGTGCCTATCGTTGGTGTCAGTGGGGGGAGGAATAGTGCCTATCATTGGTGTCAGTAGGGGGAGGAATAGTGCCTATCATTGGTGCCAGTGGGAGGAATAGTGCCCCATCGTTGGTGTCAGTGGGGAATAGTGCCGCATCGTTGGTGTCAGTGGGGGGAGGAATAGTGCCGCATCGTTGGTGTCAGTGGGGGGAGGAATAGTGCCCCATCGTTGGTGTCAGTGGGGGGAGGGATAGTGCCCCATCGTTGGTGTCAGTGGGGGGAGGAATAGTGCCCCATCGTTGGTGTTAGTGGGGGGAGGAATAGTGCCCCATCGTTGGTGTCAGTGGGGGGAGGAATAGTGCCCCATCGTTGGTGTCAGTGGGAGGAATAGTGCCCCATCGTTGGTGTCAGTGGGAGGAATAGTGCCCCATCGTTGGTGTCAGTGGGAGGGAATAGTGCCCCATCGTTGGTGTCAGTGGGAGGAATAGTGCCCCATCGTTGGTGTCAGTGGGGGGAGGAATAGTGCCTATCATTGGTGTCAGTGGGGGGAGGAATAGTGCCCCATCGTTGGTGTCAGTGGGGGGAGGAATAGTGCCCCATCGTTGGTGTCAGTGGGGGGAGGAATAGTGCCCCATCGTTGGTGTCAGTGGGAGGAATAGTGCCCCATCATTGGTGTCAGTGGGAGGGGAGGATAGTGCCCCATCGTTGGTGTCAGTGGGGGGAGGAATAGTGCCTATCATTGGTGTCAGTGGGGGGAGGAATAGTGCCCCATCGTTGGTGTCAGTGGGGGGGAGGAATAGTGCCCCATCGTTGGTATTAGTGACACAAATGATGGGGCACTATTCCTCCCACTGACACCAATGATATTTACCTTGCTGACCCCTGCTCCAGCCTGGGCTCGCTCTCTCCCTCTCCCATCTACAGCCTGCAGAAGCAAAATTTGCACTTACCTGTCAGCTGTCTTCCTTCTCTGGCCGTTCTCCTCTTCACTCGTTCCTGCAGCTCCCTCGATCCTCTTCGATCTGCACGCTCTGCCGCTCGGCTCCTCCTCTCCAAGCTCCACCTCCTCGCCGGTGATTGGCCGCCTGTGTGCCTCTCCTGAGCTACAGTTCCGGTGGCCAATCAGCGACGAGGAGGCGGAGCTGTTGAGTGATCCCGGAGGTGTGGCCAGGTTACAGGGGCAGCATATCATCCCGCCCACAGATCGCGAGACAGAGCAGCGGTGTCTCGGTTCCTAAGACCATCAGAAATATGTTTTTCGATGGTCTTAGGCGACCCCTGGGAAATGGTCGTTCGACCCCCAAAGGGGTCGCGACCCCCAGGTTGAGAACCGCTGGTCTAAGACAAGACCAAATACTTTTTGAGTATATGAGTGGGGTGTGAACATGTAGTGTTTGGATGCAAAGTGTTTTTATACTTTCAAAGGAGGAAGTGAGGTGTCAGCAACAGCAGCTTGATGTGCTCTAAATAGCCCATGCTAACATTTATAGAAATTTATAGCTATCAAGCAGCTGTTGTGGACAAATAAAAGTCCACTAAAGAATTATTGGATTTACAGATCTGTGCACATAGTCAGGACACATAAGAAAATGTACCCCAGCACCACTGCAAATCAATGCCCCCCACCCCTTCCAAAGTAAAATTGGCTGCAAAATTTAAAAATAAAGTTGTCACAAAAAAATAAATAAATATACATATCTCAGCCCTGGCTTAAGACACTCCCGAGAGGAACAGGTAATGCATAAGAGCTATCTACGCCCCTATCTTTGGGCCTTCAATAAAGTGGACCTGTGAAAAAAACTATTGTAGCCAGCAGCAATTAGAAATGATGCCCTGTGAAAAAACATACAGCCTGTCACCGCTGTAATGCATGTGGACAGGAGCAGGATGCAAGGAGCCTGCAGGACTTTAGCAGCATTACAATGTGAATGATAACTGTAACAATTGCTTATGCTCTCAAACCATATTGTAAAGCCATCAAATGGATGTCGTATTCATTAATAATATATGCAGAATCGTGGCAACTGCAGATAAAAACAGAGAGTAAGATGGCAGCATGTTTGGGTGTAAATGATAATGGGAATTATTTCTGCTTTAACATGGAAGTAAGGAAAAAATTAAATTTTTTCTCCAAGATACACAGCAATTTTTACTGACATGACATTCAGTAAGAGTTTACGTCTAAATAAAATTATATCGAAGACTTGTGAGCTGTTATAAGGTATGCTTAGTGCCAAACCAAAATATAACTTAGTAGATCACCTGCACCTAACACATACTCATACAATTGTGCCTAATTACATAAATACCAAATTATGCCATGCTCCACTGTTGTCAACAAATTACAAATACATGAATATGTGCAAATTTCATATAGTGTAATTTTACATAACTCCACTGGGAATATCAAAAAATGTCCTTATATAATTCTTCACAATTCTCCTGTTATCTTTAAAATACAGAAAATCTGTGCTTCTTAATTCACCTCTAGTGTCAACATTCACTTCAATACTCGTGCACCCCCACCAGTTGTGCTCTCACCTCAAATATATGACCAAACCATTACGTGAGGTTATATACAGTCTGTGCCCCTTTAATTGGGCCAAATGTGGATGGGATGGTATCCTGCTGAATGGGATCCATTTCGCTCATCTACTGGCTCTCCTCCAATGGTGGGTATGTTAAGAGAATAACCAAATCATAGTGCTTTATCCTTAAACACTCATTTATTAATATAAAGTAGTACACTCACATGGCCAATGTACAAAAAGCGCTTTGTGCAAGAAATTGCCTCCTGACTGTTATCAGTGATGATATCCTGTGTAAAGCCAGCTGGTATCAGTATAGCACCATCGAGCATTGTGACATCAAAGCTCCTCCCCTACGCATTACGCCACAGTGTCACGTGGCTTCATCAGGGGGAAATGATTGGCTGAAACACCACTCATGCATCCTTATATTGGGGACGTTTCAGCACCATTTTGTAGAAGCCTGCATGGCATTAGCCATGAAGCACAGATTTTCTGTATTTTAAAGATAACACGAGAATTGTGAAGAATTATATATGGACATTTTTTGATATTCACAGTGGATTTATGTAAAATTGCACTATATGAAATTTGCACATATTCATGTATTTGTAATTTATTGGCAACAGTGGAGAGCAGCACAATTTGGTATTTAAGAGTTTATGTCTACTCTTCAAAGGACAAGCAGTACATTATGGTTTATGATAGCATGTAGGTACCACCACACACAATGTGGTTGATTTACTAAAACTGGAGAAAATCAAGTGCAGCTCTCCATAGAACCCAATCAGCTTCCGTGTTTTATTTTCAGAGCTTAATTAAACAAACTGCAGTTTGAAGCTGATTGGCTGCCATGCACACCAGATTTTACACTTTCCAGTTTTAGTAAATCAACCCCACTGTATTCAACTCCAATGTTAGGTGAAGGAAAAACTAGCTTCACCTCAGATCCCAGCCCATTGGCTGCAGCCAGTTTTTCATTCACCTTACATTGGAGTGGAATACAATATGCAGTGGTACCTGCATGCTATGTTATATTTTGGAGTAAATTGTGCTCTATTTCTGCCAGTATCTGAATACAGACTGTAATCTAATATTGACTGACACTACAGGCTTGGAGCAGTGCTGATCTATTATGGTATTAGTACATTATGGTGACTATGGAGAATTCCCGCACTAATTCTTCAGGTCCACAAACACAGAGGATTCATCACCAACCCATGGTAGCTGTGAACCTGAACCTCATCCTTATTCTACTTTAGCTCTTCCCATTACGGGGGACATGCCCATATATCAAAAAAGGTCTATGGGTATCTAGCATCAAATGTGTCAGGTGTCTGTGATAGTGAGCCCTTGGGGTTCCCCAAGACATGGAGTCTAAGCCCCAGTCTGATTCTTTACCAGGGCCCCTGATGGTGGGGATGGAAATTGCAGCAAGCTGGAGCCAGGTCGCAGTCCCTAGGTACGCCCAGCTGAGGATGCAGAGACCACTCATGGAAATAGAAGGAAATTGTCAAGGTCCTACCTTTTCCCAGAGGTTATGCTGCTCCATGTGCTGGCATCCATCTTGGGTTTCTGCAAAGCATGGTGGGGGCCTTTTATGCTTTCAGGCCTCTGCGGTCCATCCTCCAGAGGGGTGTGGTTGAGCACATTTAAGCCTGTTGTCTGCACTTGCTCTTTGCATTTGTGTCCTGTTTGATAGTGTTGTTGCAAGCTCTTATTCTACTCTCGTGGCTCTCCTGGAAACTGACTCACCTTTGTCTAAGACTATTCTCAGCCTTATCCCTTTATCTGACCTTCCGTTGCTGAACCCGGCTTGTGACCTGTGTATTCTTGTCTACCGTTCTGTACTGTCTGTCCCGCTGTTATCGACCCGGCCTGTCTGACTACCCTATCGTTCTTATCTGGTTCCTACCAGCTATACACCATTGGCGGTGGCCATTACCACAGCTGGGGTTTCTCGGGGGCCGCGACCTGGTCCCTGGCTGCGTCAAGTCCATCCCAACCATCAGGGGCCCTGGTGAAGGGCAGCCTGGGGCTTAGACTCTGCGCCCTGAGGGACTCCGGTCTGTAGGTGGTGGTTGTCGTCAGTCGGTGCGTGACCCTGCCTTTAAGCCTGCCTGTCCATTCCACAGCTCCTGCCCTGACAGAAATCCAGGGAACAAGTTGAGGTCGGGGAGGGCAGCAGGCAAGCACAGATGGTAGACGAAGCCAGGGACGGTACACGGTAAGTCAGACAGAGGATACACGAATAGTAGACTAACAGGTGCTCAGAGAACTGGGAAGTTGTTCAGGCAATGTGGGCTACACTGAGCATGTCATATTTAGGCAAGAAAACTTGGAGGCTGTCCATAAAGTGATGGAAGGGAAAGGAAATATAAACCCACAGAATAGCAGGCAACACCATGAGGTGAGCACAGAAGCCAAACGACGCATGTGAAAGAAATACAGATCTAGGAGAAGCACTGCTGCAAGGAGGTGAGAATTACTGAGGCAGGAAAACTGCAGGCTAAATTGTGACAAAATGTTGTAGCCCCAGAGTTACAATTGCCACCATTTTACTATGCCCATAGGAACCATTTCACTAGATATACTGTCTGCATTTTCAAGACTACTAGCTATGGAACAATAATATAAAAAACGTAAGGCCCAATGGCTTTAGGCAAGGATTTCTGCAGAGGAAATATAATTGTGCCTTGGCTTTAAATGATGATCAAACATCAGGATTTAGACAGATAAAATTAGCTGGGCAGATAGATGAGGTAGTTAAATTAGGAACGAGAAATGGGAATTTTACTTTGGTCACAATATACATGTACATAGTGTACATCAGATCCAGACTAATGGGGCTTTTTAGACATAGTCCCTTACCCTTTTTCTGGCCCTCATAGCATCATTTCTAGCCACAGGTTAATAAGCTTACTTGAGTAAATTACAGTTCAACATAACCTGTAACTTCAGTAAGTAGATCATCATTGATACTTCTCATGAAAATAAAGGGTAAGCTAAACTGTTAGGTCCATGTAAAAAACAAGGTGTAAGGGTTTACTAGCCAGAGACTTATCTTCCTCTTCCTGAAGAAGCAACACTTTTAACTGCCTGTTCACTTATGCTTCTGATAAGGTCTTTCCCTGCCTCACAATTCCACTATGCATCTGTTTTAATACTGGAGCCCTTAACACTAGATTCCAGGAAGAACAATGACCATAATTTAGGATTTGCTTAGGTTTATCTTTGCATAGGTTTATCTTTGGCGTGAACCCTAAAAAAGCAGCAACTTTAAAATATGTATTGTCATTCTGCAGGTGATGCAGGCATCTTCAAATAAAAGTAAAAGAACATTTCACACCCTGACACAAGGGGATGGTGGAAGTGCAGCCATGCAAACAACAATGGTTGTGAACTAGCAGCAAGAGACCCACCAATCACTTCAAATTCATCCTGTGCTCTTGCACTTGAGGAGGGTATCTTTCCCTACTTATCAGCCTGGCCCTGCTTCAAGGTATGGCTCAATCCTTTGAAGTAAACTGGTTATAAAATAATAAATAGGACTTGATGACCCTTTAGAAGATTAAAGTTTAATTTCTCTCCCTGAAATATAAAGATACTATTTCCCCTTAGATTTAACTTCAAATAAAACATTTTACATGAATCTTCTTCAGTACAAGATATATGGGGAAAGAGCACTAAACGTACAATTTCCTGATGATCAGAAATGTTCAGAGAAAACACCTACTAAACTTCACCAAGTAGACTACATAAAGATTTTTCTAGCGTTATTACACTGGTTCACCTTAGCTCTACGGGGTACCCAGTACATCAAACATTTTTTGGCATGTTTGTGGCCGGAGTGTATAACAGTGTTTAGCTATGTTCCTAAAGGAATAAAATTGGATCCATTTTAACCCTGTCATCTATTAATTAAACCAATTATAAAAAAAAAGTAATTTAATCATTGACTTCTGCTTTATGTAAAATTACACTGAGAAAAAGCAAGCTCTTCTTATAAGCTGCATACTCAATTGCAGGATATCAGAAACACTAGAATATATGGTAGCAAAACTGTAAAATAAAATAAAAATTATTAAATCAGGTGGTATTATGGCTAACATATTATGTCTGTATTTTTATTGCAGTAAAATAAAAGATGATGATTGTAGTAACAATGGTCTTCTTTACTGAAAGTTAAAGTGAAATTGAACTTTCAGGTTAAACAGTTTAATACACATTAAGTGCGTAAAACAAAAAAGTGTGCAAAGTGTTACAGTTCATTTTTTTTATAAAGCAACCAAAGTAGAAAAGTCTGGCCTCCGCTAGCATGCTGCAGAAGAAGACTCTTGCTCCCTGTATGCAAGCAGTGGTCACTTTACAGAGGTCCAGCACAGCCCCTACTCATCAGAGCTAGAGCTCACTGGTCAGCCAGGGGCTGTAGATTTGCTGACTGTAGAGCTATTGGTCCAACCCAGCAGATGGCATGTTCGATTTCTGCAGAGAGACTACTACTTGCATGCAGAGATCAAGGTTCCTTTTCTGCAGGATGCTGGCAGGGGAACGCGTTTATACTTGGACTGTGTCTGCAATCCAAGAGAAAAAAAATTTTGAGTAATACAATGTAAGTATTCATTAAAGTGTTACTACACCCAGGACTCTGCATTCACTATATCTGGTCTCCCACAGTACACACAACATAGAAATGCAATTATTTCAGCAAATATAAACTGCTAAATACCTTTTCTCATCAGCAGTTAGAGCAGTCTTGTGACTTCTGTCAGTGTCCAGCCGAGCACTGGTTAAATCTTGTAGGAGGAGTTTTCATTTTGCTTTAGGAGGAGGCAGAACCCCTGACCTCTGTCTGGACAGTTCTGATTGGCCCTGTGCTGAACACATGCACTTTCCTAAGAAAAATAAAAACCTCTCAAGCAATATACACCAAACTGAGCATGTGCAGATTGACTACACATGATATGTCTCATCAGGAGATAAGAGGGGGGCACTGGAAGAAGGGTAGGATCAGAGAAGTCAAAATCACACAGCGGTTTTACACAATTCAGAGGATTACCCCTTAGGTTCCACAGTGAGTATAACAAGCATTCTTTACTGCATATCTGTTTCCTCTTCTACCAAATTGTATTGTAACTGTAATGTCTACCTTCATTTTGTACAGTGCTGCTCAAACTGTTGGCGCTATATAAATCCTGTGTAATAATAATAATAATATAATAATATACAGACTGATTTTACTGTTGTGGGTTTAGTAAAAATTTAACTCCTACTGATGACATATTGTGGTCCAGGAGCTATTTCCTAGCCTGTACTGGTGAAAAAGATTGGTGGGCATTTTTTGATTCATACCAAGCAACGTACCACCTAAGAGGATACTGCTGGAGTAAAACCTCTAATGAAAGAGACGTTTAAACAAAATATATAGACTGGAGCATGAGGTTATGACAAGGAACTTTGTAATCTTTATAGTATATAAAAAGTTGCTTAGTTCCACAAAAGTACAAGTGAATGCTACTGTGAACAAATTGCTGATCTTCATTAACTAACAGAGTTCATAACCTAGCTGTTAGACCTTAAACTGGAAACACATGATGAGCATTATTTCTCTGGCTGCAATCTGAAATACAACACAGGGTTGATGACCTTTGCAAACGTTATCATGCTATCTAATCTCAAGACAATTAAGATCACTTCAAATGGTGTGACACAAGATGAACACGCCTTATATGCATTAAGCGGAACAGGTTACTAATGCAAAAAACATTTGTTGGTACAAGATTGTGGAAAACCCATTAAGCTGTGCGTTCTTTAAAAGACTTTCTCATGTCTTTCAATAAAGATGAAAAGGCACAGTTTGTGGTGAGATTGCAAAGTATAAAATTTAAATTTCCTATTTACTTCTTCAGAGCTCATTAAATTTAAACAGGAATGTGAAAGCGCAACTAGTCAAATATATTGCTGGCTGTTCATAGATAAAACCAAATGCAAATGTCTTTTATGCTTATTGGTCTGAAGCAAGTGAAAGGGCAAAAGCGTAATCACTGATTCTGCGTATGAAAAGCCTAGCATTTTTATTTGAAGGCTATACAGTGAATGCTTATTATACAAATTGCCTGCAGTTCAGATTATAATTCAGACTTTGGTATGATATCACATTGTACTTGTAGACTAAGCTACTGATAACCAGCAGAACTTTATTTTCTTAACTCCTCACTGCACAGATCAAAATCGATAGTAATAGCGTTACTTCAGTACCAACAAGAATTTGGCACAAAGATGGTACATTTAAAGTCATTAAAGTAGTAATCATTGTGCACTATGCTCACTACATTTCAGAGGAGGAAAGGCAAGGGGCCTCTACTGTAACCTCCCACGTCTTCACCATTGCAATGTCTTCCCCCTGCATTGCCTGTTTTTCACTGCATTTCTTTAGTTTTTTTGTCAGTAGTAATTGCAGTTTGGCAATTCTAAAATTCCTATTTAGTCACAATAGCAAAATGAATTGAAATTTCTAATTTATCCCTAAAATGTTATACCCAGTTGACAAAGGCAGTGAATCAGGATTGGTTTGGTCAGAACAGAGATTTGGACTGAACTTTCATGTTCAAGCTTTCAACTGAGCGTTGGGCTTTTAGCCATTCAGTGGGGGACCAACATCATAAATAGTAGCATTTTTTCTACCACTACATTATATTACAGCTTACTTCTTTAGCTGTCGATGTCTGTCAAGAAAGCAGTGGGTGACAGCACTTGCCATACTCTTAGCAACCAGTGATGACACCTACCCCCATTCATGTGCTGGCCGAAAATCACTGGCCATGTACACAAAGGGTCAGGGATAGTGGCTTACCTCATTAACCAAATATGGCAATTTTTTTTCTGAAAGTCCGTAGGCGGCATGCATCATGACTGACAATAGATATATATACAATGTGGGCTTTTTGTTGTGTTTTATTTTTTAATAAAGGATGTGTGATCTCTATTTACTATGTACATGTTTTGTGAATGAATAGGTACTACTCATGAATAGTACTGTGTCCTTTATTCTTTCACATAGGGGGCAGTATCAAGGGCCCCCACTTTGTAAAAGGGGTTTCCAGATTTTTCTAAGCCCCAACCCACAGACCCCCATAACCACTAGGCCAGGGTTGTGCAGAAGAAGCCATTGCCAACATGGCAAAGTATCTCTCCATGTTGATATCACGTGACCTAGTATAGTTTACGAGGTGAGGTCACATGCTCATCCCTGACCTCCTATTAGATACTATATATCTGAGTCTGAGTCTGGTTTGGATTTTAGACTTTTTAGATTTTGTACTTTTTTTTTGCATGGCATTTTCCCCTAAAATTGATACCAGTTCTGAAGGGCCTGATATGGCAGTTGAGGCAGATAGCGTGCATTTTTTTCTGTTTTGCCCCCACATGTTGAAGGCATATAGCCTGGTATAGTTTATGAGGTGAGGCCGCACACTCGACCGATCTTTTCCTGGACTGCAAGGCTGTATGCTTAAATAAAGGTCTGGTATGGATTTTAGAGAGGGGAACACACACATTTTTTTTTCATAATGTTCCTCCTTAAAATTCATACCAGGCCCAAAGGGCCTGTTATGGAATTTGAGGTGGAACCCATGTTATTTTTTGGCTATTTTGTCTTGCATTCCCCTTAACACCAGACCCTCATTAAGGATAAGGGTTTGGTATGGTTTACAGAAAGGGAACTCCGCACTTTTTTAAGGTGTACCCACCTAAAATTCACACCTGACCCAAGGGCCAGGTATGGAATTTGGGAAAAATACATGCTATTTCTTTATTTTCCCCCCATGTTGACAGCATATGAGTTGATATAACTCAGGAGGAGGGGCTGCATGCTTAATACTTTGGAAACCCATGACATTTTTTTTTGTGGGGGGTGTGGTATGGATTTTAGAGGGGGGGAACTCCACACTTTTTTCCTTTTTTTCAAGGTGTTCCCCTTTAAAAGATGTACAAGAACCAAAGGAACTGATATGGAATTTGGGGTGGAACCCATGTCTTTTTGTTGTGGGTGTCTCCATTAGCATCTATATCAGGGCCTCATCTTGAATAAGAACTGGTGTAGATGAAGGGACTCCCCAGAACAGAAGTTTGTCAGTCAGTTTTGTAGTAGGTTGTATACATCATACAGATGTGACACTTCACAGGCACTCATGTTTTTAAATTAATTTTAAATTTTTAATGTTGTCTTTTAAGCATTAAAAAAAAATCACTGTTGCCCATCACATTTTTAAAAACTTTTTTTCTGCTTTGTTACATATTCTCCAGGGCAGTGTTCAGCCCTCCATACCATTTGATTGATAATCCCTTGCTTATTATACTAGAAAATTGACATTATTTGCCTTTAACATTCAGCTCCACCTGGCTTTAATTGGGTTCAGATTTAGCTTCCAGTAATGTTGAGCGAAACCCACCCCAAAATGAAGCCAGGTATGTTCGGCCCATCCCTATTCATAATGTATATCTTTCATTGTAGGCGTCCTGAAAAAAAGCCTCTCCTGAAAAATAAAACAAAAATGCACAATTATAATACAGTCATGGTGCCTGCTTTACTTGTAACTACTGATAACACACTGACTCCTTTCTGCTGGATTATGTATGCATTTCAGCAGTACTGTAGCTGGAGGAATCGTGATTAAAGACTGTTTCCTGAGAAGCTAAGGAGTGCCTTTTGGGGAAGAAAGTCTGAATCTTCCAAGATGCATCTGGAAGGCAGTGAGTATTGTCGGTTGCTTTTGACTAAGTGCTGAGGATTGTTTTTAAAGAGCTTCACAATCTACAATTTTTTGCACAGTCTGTTGCTTTGTTGTTATATTTACCTTTATGTCTTCTATAAGGGTTAATTCTTACAGATGAACTGATAAAGTGTATGATAACAAAGATAACTAAAGGTTATGTGTCAGAGATATATATTTAACTTTGAGAAGGTTTTTAGGTCTGTTTTTGATGCCTGAGCCCAGTACTAAAAACAACAGGTTGGACCTAAAAATGACTGTACTGGTAATATCATTGTTTTCTTTTAAAATGGCAATAGGTTTTATTGAATAAATGCAACAGTTGACCCAAATACACAAATGTATGCATTACTTGGTTACAAAGGATGGAAACATCAAACAACTGTTGTGAAAACAGGTAAATCAGACATACAGAATATCTAAATAACTCTATAACAGAATACTTCTCTAGAGAAATAATGCATTGCAGGGATTCTACATGTGTGGAGAAACAATCCATAAGGATGATCTTACCAACAATGGACAAGTTTAATTACTTAAAATCTTATCTCAGTGGTGCCTTGGAAAATGTCACTGCTGTCAAATAAAAATTACTCAGTAACTATAGGGATTCCTGTGAACAGCTCGAATGTAAAGAAGTAGTGATTCATATACACCCGAGGAAACATTCAAAGTAAAATATACTAAAAAAAAATGCTTGACAGGTCAATCTAATATGACATAATCAATGTGATGCCTTATACATTTGATGTCAGCAATTCATTTGGTGAGCAGTGCAGGTGAGTCAACATATTGAGCTTAATTGTACAATGCTTCTACATAAAAATAAAGTAACATTGATGCTGATCTTGAAAAAAAAAACTATTCTTTATAACCTGAAAGCAAATTATTCAGTCTATCTTAAAATCTCCAAACAAATGTTACCTGTATGGGTAAATTAAACTTTTTTCTACAGTCCAGATGGTAGAAGGTCTAAGAGTCCTCTACTTGTTAAATAACAGCTGATGTGTATATTAGTGTCAGGCTGGCTATTTTTTTGAAGGAAGATGATCAAAAAGACACTATCACAGCAGCTGTGTGATACCTCTGTATCCAGGAGAAGTGTTTGTATTTAGTTTGGGGGCTGATGAAAAATTATTCCTGTTGGGTAGGTATGCTTCCATCCCTGATCCTCCATGAATGATACATTACATGCCTTTCCTATTCACAATCTGAAAAGTTTAGTTTAAACTCACACCAGTGATCAAAATTATTTAAATACCCCCAACAGTTCCTACCTAAGTTCATTGATGTCAGTTGATAATATATGAGTGTCTTGTGCCCCCTGGGCATTTTGTTGAAATGTGGACCTGCAAAGTAGGAGCAAACAATAAATAGTATGTCAGCTTGTTCTACCCCCTTACTGAATAATGGATAGTGGATGATAAAACTAAGGCAAGCCATAGAATATATAATTTTCCTTCCTTCCACCATGGATGGAAGGAAAGAAAATTGCTTGATTTCCCCATCAACACAGTCAGATTTAAAGGAGGAATCTCTCCTGCATGCTATAACCACCTGGCAATGATCACATGCTAAAAAAAACAACAGATTGGTTGTACTGAAGTCGATCAATGGATCAACTTCATTACAACCAACCTGTCCATAGATGGATCAAATTTCGGGCGGTCCCTGCTGAACCAGCTCAATCCATCTATGACCGGCTTAAGTAAAGTCTCATCTAGGTTTCTCAGCATTTTCTATGCTTTCATCATAAAGCAACCTGTTTGGAAGACTGAAGAGTGAAACTTTAGGGGGAATTATACATAGAGTAGGTGTATGTGTTAAAAAAGTGGGCCAGGTGACCTGTTGAATCTGGTATATAGAATCCAGCTATTAACTTATCATGTTACAAGTAAGTGTGTTAGACCTGGCTTCTGAAAAAAAGTTAGTCTCCTAAATATCTAAATATGAGCTCCGGTCATAAGAGAAGATCAGAAAGAATGGTCACCCTGAGAACAAGACGTGATCCAAAGTAGAAACATGAGAAGTAATGGCCTTTTACCCAAATGCAGTGTTAGCATATGCAAAGATTGTTAGACCTTGTGAAGGGGCATAGAGAAAGACCTTTGTATCCTTCTGGAGAAATAGGAGAGACTATTATGAGGCAAACTTATCAGTATGCACCCACATGACCAAAACCCTCTGAACAAGCACAGTGTTAGTAGAATTACATTGAAGCGTAGTTACAACTCCTATGTGACCTAGGCTTGAATCCCAAAATGGTCAGTTGCTGTCATAAACCTAGTTGTCTAGTTGTCTGTTTAATATGTTGAGCACTGACATTAGGAAATACATTTAATTACTTTAAAGATAATATTAGATAGATATTTTACAAAGAAATGATTAGACTTTGTCATAATACCTTTGAGTACAATACAGTAGTATAGTATATATGGTGTGTTTTATTATATATATATATATATATATATATATATATATATATATACACTATATTGGCAAAATTATTGGGCGCCTGCCTTTACATGCACATGAACTTTAATGGCATCCTGGTCTTAGTCCGTAGGGTTAAATATTGAATTGGCCCACCCTTTGCAGCTATAACAGCTTCAACTCTTCTGGGAAAGCTGTTTGACCATTCTTCCAGAAGCGCATTTGTAGCTCGCAGTCTCCTCTCTAATTCATCCCAAAGGTGTTCTATTGGGTTGAGGTCATGACTCTGTGCAGGCCAGTCAAGTTCCTCCACCCCAAACTCGCTCATCCATGTGTTTATGGACCTTGCTTTGTGCACTGGTGCGCAGTCATGTTGGAACAGGAAGGGGCCATCCCCAAACTGTTCCCACAAAGTTGGGAGCAGGAAATTGTCCAAAATGTCTCAGTATGCTGACGCCTTAAGAGTTCTCTTCACTGGAACTAGGGGGCCCAGTCCAACCCCTGAAAAACAACCCCACATCGTAATACCCCCTCCACCAAACTTTACACTTGGCACAATGCAGTCATGCAAGTACCGTTCTCCTGGCAAACCCAGACACATCCATTGGATTGCCAGACAGAGAAGCATGATTCGTCACTCCACAGAACATGTCTTCACTGCTCTAGAGTCCAGTGGTGGTGTGCTTTACACCATTGCATCCAACACTTTGCATTGCACTTGGTGATGTAAGGCTTGGATGCAGCTGCTCGGCCATAAAAAACCCATTCCATGAAGCTCTCTATGCACTGTTGTTTTGCTAATGTGAAGGCCACAGGAAGTTTGGAAGTCTTTAGCTAATGACTCTGCAGACAATTGGTGACTTCTGCGCACTGTGCGTTTCAGCATGCACTGATCCAGCTCTTTCATTTTACATGGCCTTGCTTGGAGTTGCTATTGTTCCCAGTTGCTTCCACTTTGTTATAATGTCACTAACAGCTGACCGTGAAATATGTAATAGCAAGGAACTTATTGCACAGGTGGCAACCTTTCACAGTACCACGCTTGAGTTCACTAAGCTCCCATTCTTTCACAAATGTTTGTAGAAGCAGTCTGCATACCTAGGTGCTTGATTTTATATACCTGTGGCTATAGAAGTGATTGGAACACTTGAATACAATGACTTGGAGGGGTGTCCCAATAATTTTAGCAAAATATATATATACACTTTTTTTTTTTTTTTTTTAAATAGTGAGGTATGTCTTGGTTATGGACAAGTTAGCTATCATCTCGAGTTAATTTATTCCTAATATATTGTTACATGTTAGTATTGTGTTAGTATTGTACATTTGTTATTCTCAGAATGGCTGAACCCATTTGATAAACAACATCACACCACCAATGTGTACTTTATTTTTATGAGGCTTGGAAAAGCACATATTTCTGATACTTTGGGATTCTGCTTTAAGTGCTAATGAAAAAAGACTGCAAAGGAAGGACTTGAAGTAGAGGTTAAACTCAAAGGAAATATTATACAAAGCAATACTTGCCAAACAGTGATATTTGCTACAGAGCCTGCAAGGCACTTGCTGTAGGAAAAACAGCTGGTGAGCAGAGATGCTTGCCAAACAGAAGTCCCAGGTGGCATTAAATTGTGTCATCATGACCAATGTTGTCCACAGCAACTAAATTTCTCATTGATCACGTGCTATTTAGTATACATTGCACACACTTCCCATAACCCCTTAATGTCCTTTCACACCTAATGCAGCCAAAATTCACACAATTATTTTGCTCACAATATTCCTTCAATACCTGATCCAGAGAGAATATTATTTTTAGAAAAGAGAGAAAACAGTCTATGCTGTTAATAAAGAATAGGTGCCAATATATTAAACATATCATAGTCTCTAGATTCTTATCTGAAAAAGAAGACTGAAAAATGTATGTCTGCTTTTGTGTTGCATTTGAAAAATACAATTAACAAAACAAATAGCTTTGCAATTGTACATTGTTGTTCTAAAATGGACCTATCAGCTATGTCAATGTATCTAATCATAATAATATTATTCATAATAATAATAATAATAATAATAATAACAATGCCAACATTCCTGCACTTTGCTCCAGCTGAATTTTTTACAACCCTTAAAGCCTTGGATGCTGGACACACAATATTCACACGACCTTAACTCCTACCCAACTTGCAATCCAGACCATAGCTAAACATTAAAGGTGACCTTTAAAGTGCATGAGAAAAGCATGAAAGATAATAGTGCTGTTTTTTATTTTGCAAATTTCCTAAAAAAAACTAATTGGAACCCAATTCATAAATCCTGGATGGTGGAACATCCTAATACTATATAAATGAAACCACATGCTGCAAAACATTTATCAATTACCAATCTGATGACAATTCTATCCTGGAAATTAATTTAAACAATAAAGTCCATGTATTGTTTAAACAAAAAATTAAGTCTAAATACCAGATATTTCTGGATTATACTTTTTGTTACAGCTGCAAAATTACCAGGGTGGTCAGCTATGCAGACATTTAATATCTCACTGCCACTTGCAAGGTTTGAGTGCCCAGCGAAATGTTTTATGTTCATGTACAGCGAATGTTTGGTGAATGTTAATTTTACTGCTTTATAAATGTACCCCTTTGTTTTTAATTAAGAGTTAAATTGGGTCCTTTAATACAAAAATCTCTCAAAAACCTCTCTTACAGCCAGCTGCTGAAGTTTACTTTTGGATTACAGATACCAATACCAGAGCTGATTTTTACTAGTCATGAAGAAGGGGCACCTGCAGGGAGCATTGATTTGTTAACAAAAGATATATATAAGTTAAAAAATTATATATACAGGTGAAACTCGAAAAATTAGAATATCGTGCAAAAGTTAATTTATTTCAGTAATGCAACTTAAAAGGTGAAACTAATATATAAGATAGACTCATTACATGCAAAGCAAGACAGTTCAAGCCATGATTTGTCATGTTTGTGATGAGTATGACTTACAGCTCATGAAAACCCCAAATCCATAATCTCAGAAAATTAGAATATGACTCCAGCCTCAGTCCACTCCTTGTGAAAGTCCCCAACACTTTTGAATGGCCTTTGCCTGACAATCCTCTCCAGGCTGCGGTCATCCCTGCTGCTTGTTCACATTTTCTTCCAAACTTTTCCCTTCCACAGAAATTTCTATTAATGTGCTTTGATACAGCACTTTGGGAACATCCAACTTCTTTTGCAATTACTTTTTGAGGCTTTCCCTCCTTATGGAGGGTGTCAATGATGGTTTTCTGCACAACTGGCAGGTCAGCAGTCTTTCCCATGATTGTGATTCCTACTGAACCTGACTGAGAGACCATTTAAAGGCTCAGGAACTCTTTGCAGGTGTTATGGCTTAATTAGCTGATTAGAGTGGGACACTTTGAGCCTAGAATATTGCACCTTTTCACAATATTCTAATTTTCTGAGATTGTGGATTTGGGGTTTTCATGAGCTGTAAGCCATAATCATCACAATTATGACAAATCACAGCTTGAACTATCTTGCTTTGCATGTAATGAGTCTATCTCATATATTAGTTTCACCTTTTAAGTTGCATTACTGAAATAAATGAACTTTTGCACGATATTCTAAGTTTTTTGAGTTTGACCTGTATATAGCTTTTATCACTGCGCAAAATGTGAGATAATTTATATCAATAACATAATATAACTCAAGCCATGACTGGAGCTGCTATTTTAAATAAATACAAATTAAAGAAACAGCACTCATTAATGAGATGCAATCCTCAAATAAGTGTGAAATATAAATCAATAAAAATTAATACCTAAATATAAATAATATGAACAATAAAAAATAAATAATAAATAACACTTCCACCAAAATCGTGCAAAAAGTGAAAAAAATCAGTTCATATCATAAAGTCCAAATCTTTCTTTCAAGAAATATCCACCAAAACCGTGATCTCTGATGTGCTCAACACCCCATCAAAGTGCAAATTCACCAGATACTGGTGATTAATCAGCATTGAATCAGACACCAATAGATGTGGAGATTAATTAAACCAGATCGGCTCAGATGTAATAATGGTCACTCATCAAATGGTTAATCCAGCTCAGGCTCCATCAAGGTAAGTATTATTCAAATTCCATATGTGAGTAAATAAAGAACACTCGCCATTGCATAATACCGTTTAGAAATTTATTGCCAACAGATACCGCCCTTAGACTAAAACTCACATTGTATAAAAGTACAAAAAGCATTCAGTAATAGGTGTAGCTATGGCGAGTGTTCTTTATTTACTCACATATGAAATTTGAATAATACTTACCTTGATGGAGCCTGAGCTGGATTAACCATTTGATGAGTGACCATTACTACATCTGAGCCGATCTGGTTTAATTAATCTGAATCTGAATTATTGTCTTTTTTTTTCCTTTATTATAGTAGGAGGTTCACAGAAAAATGGTCATACATCTAGTAAACATTGTTACTGAGAGTAGAGAGGTAAATATACATGTGTAATTTGAGCTAAGTAGGAAAAACATAATTCAACAAAAGAGATATTCATTGTTATAGTTACAAAGGGAAAAGCTCTACTTGGAATAAGCAGTAAAGTGTCAGACAGTTCTACGTTATCTATAAAATGGAACCCCTGGCCACAGAGCCATAATTAACATTGCTTCCTCTAAACCTCTATTTTTGAAGTAGTGATGGAACAGGTATAGGGGTATAGAGATAAGTTGCTATAGGGTGGAAGGGTGGAAGAAGGGGGTTCTGGTTGAGATTTGAAGAAAAGGAGGTGAAACAATAGCTGTCAAGGAAACTGAAAGAAGAGGATTGGAGGGGACCTGTGTTCGGGAAAAGTGAGAGGATGAATGGGGCTTACAGAGACAAGGAGATGTAACAACTCTGGATGGGGGGAAATGGAACAGATAAAGAAATGATCTAGAAAATGAGGCTTGATTAGGTAAAACAACATCAAGGAGTTATTCTGGGGTGTATTGGAAATCTGTTCAATAGTACCAAATTTTATTGCATTTTTTCGTGCCAGTGGTAAAGGGAAGCTGTTGGATCTTCTATTTGCATGATTTAATTGATGCATGAGAACCAGAGTTCTAGCTTTTGTAGTAAGAAGTGCTTCAATCGGATAGGGGTAGCTGCTCTATCAGTGTTTAAAAGGTAAATTAATAGTGAGTCTTCATATTTTTCATTGGAGAGAGTGTTGACATGGAATAAGAGTGTGAGCAGGTCCATTTTTAGGTGAATTTTTCTTCACTTTGTGGTAGATGCATATTAGAGTCCCAAAAAGTGGTGAGAAGGCAGAAGTCCAAATATATATGTAGAAATATGTGGGATTTGCACCTTCAGCATATGGAGGGACACTGTGGGTTCATCTTATGTAAGCAATATGGGATCAGGTACAAGCTAAGTAACTTTTAGTCAGAATCTTGGATTATGTGGAATGTTGTCTTTGATATCTGAGGTCTTCTTTAATTAAATAAATATACTTGGATTTTGATGTGGTGCTCATATTCTAATACCTTTCATTGCTCACCCAATGTGTGTTTTAGGCCCATTTGTGTAAGCTACCTAGTCAAAGTCCCCACTGCATGGACTCATATTTACAACAAGGAACAAATTAATTTTGGAACTACCTACCTACATCTTCCAAACTTTAAAATTCACCTGTACACTGAAAGGTTCAGCTTAGCAGGTTATTGTGTGTTGTAAGGAAACTTTTGCATGTCATATACTGTTTTTGTGGGTATCGATCCCCTTAAAGAGCAGTTAGAGATCAAAAATTAGAACTAATGATCCACTGCCTAATGTGATAAGGCAGTGTAAAGAAGCAATTTGTGAAGCATACTGCAGCCATTCAAGCATCCAAACCTATTTGATGACTCAAAGATTTATTCTGAATGTTTTTTATATGGGTTACTGCACTTTTTACTTTATTGAATAAGCCTGAGTTACATTATCATCACAAATGAGAGGCTATTGTGAATTTAAATTTCTCGAGTAAGATGCTTCCAATATATGCCAAAGTGTAACATTGCAGTCACAATCTTTTAGAGCTAACTTTTGTGATGTACATATGGTAAACTTTGGAGTATTTTTAAATTGTCAATCCCTTCCAGTAATCTGTAGCAAATCCATGCTACACTTCTTGGTATTAATAAAATGTGAGGATATTACTAGAAAAGCCAGTCCCAGGACAATAGGCTTATTGAAAAAAGACCCAATCATTTAAGTTAGTATGATTCTCGGCCTTTTAAAATCATTTGAAGTTGAACTGAAGTACAAAAAGCCTCTGGATAGCTACAGGGCAGATTATTAGAAAGCATTAACTGAAACATTAGTTTAGCCACTTCTGTCATGTTTAATGTCTCTTTAGATAGAGAGCCATTTAGCAAGAGCTCAAGCCTTATGTTATCTATTAACTACAAAGAGTTAGTCTAGTCATGAGAATACATTTGTGAACCAGCAGTTTGAATCATGACCAATATATCTTGCTGTTGTTGTTTTTCTTCTTAGTTCACACTTGCATGTACGTATAAAATGCTCTTCAAAACAATGTTTTTTTATATTTTATGTGGTCAGTTCTTATCAGAATAGCATAAAAAATAAATCATAAGAGTGAAACATTTTCTCATAATCTGTACATGCTAAAGCCTTACACATCCTTTATGCCTAATTTGCCTTTTGGATAGTGGAAATGTATAGATAAAAATGTTTCTATCATCATTTAATACATAACATTTATAATCAACAGAGAAAGCGCAGTCAGTAAAAATAAATGATACAATAAAACATACATCCTTCTATCATATATAATGATGTCAAAAATTATTCAGGGGCACCAGGTTTACACTTTAAAGTAGAGGAAAGGTGTCAGTGAGATATTCTGTATAAGATTTTAATAATCCCCATAATTGCTCAAAATGGAGCAGCTTTTTCTGAAACAAAAAGTCTTGATGTTGATGTTCAAGACAAAAAATAATTATTTTTGCAAAAGTTTAAACCCTGAAGAATACCGGATATGTTTGCTTCTAATATCTTTGAATGAATTGTATTGCCCTTCATAAAAAGCCTTAAAGGTACTCTGAAGATAATTTATAAGTATTGTGGTTTGTAAAAATTACTTATGTAGCTGTCTGGTCTAAAAACCGTATTACTTTTCAGTTCCTTATTTGACTGAAGTATTTCCTATGAGATGAGTATACTGGTTCTTCAGAATTAAGACTGAGCACCATTCATCTGTCAATAAAATGTTGCATTCCTACATCAGAGAAATTTATTGACTAGTAGGTTCCAAAAAGCCAAAGAATCTTATCTGGAATGTACATAAATACATCCTCATCTTTAATAGGGGCATTTAGAGTGTTGCCATTTTCATGAGCATTTTATAAGTTGGGCAAGCATGTATTTCCATCTAAGCAGTAACAATATTTATCATAATAAACATGTTTTAAATTTACTAAGCTGAATTTTTTAGGTTATATTCCAGATCTGGGATACTTGAAACTCTTTGAGGAATGAAAGAGGGCTAATATAAAACCATTGTAGGCAAGAATAGGTTTTAAAAGGGGTTGAGTAAACAAAAAACTCCTTGCCATGTCCGGATACTGTAAAAATCTCAAGACATCTATTAAAGGTCTAAAGACCTAAGGATGACATACAGTTTTTATATCTAGTTTTTTTTACACAATAAAACCATAAGGAATAGGCACAATAGTGTAAAAACAGTCAACTTTATTAACCAGAATAAAGTTCCAATTTCTGTACATTAATTACTAATTTGTCTAAAAAGGTAAGAAAAGTTAAGAAATGTAGTGGTTAGTAGGGATGAGCAAATCATTCATTTTTGTGAATGATCAGCAAACCTATTGTAAAGTCCAAACTTCGATCCAAACCCATTGAAGTCTATGGAATGAATCTTGAAATTAAATTCTAGCCATTTTCAAGGCTTATAGACAAGAATTATCAAAAAAAGGGTGCGGGGCATGGGGGACAGATATCAATCCAAAAAGAAAAAAGAAAACATGCAGCGGGGAGAGGGTCCATCTTTAACCACTTCCGTTCTGGTCAATGTACATGTATTCTTACACGGTCAGGTGGGTGCTCTCTAGTTCCAGTAGGTCTGATCTGTAACCTTTGATCATCAATTACAGTACCAGTTCACTGTGATTGACCTTGGTACCATGTGATCACAATTACAGTAGTAAATAAGGCTGTCATTCATGATACCTTGCCTGCTACTGTGTGATCTTTTTTTTTGGTCACAGCAATCACACTGTACCTGGCCAATCACATCATCACAGTAATAAACAAAGTTTTCTTCAATGAAACCTTTGAACAGTGTTACTGATTGCATTTACAGTGATCATAACTGTAATAAGAAAACACTGTGTAGAAAAAATCCCTGATCACCCCCTCTCTTCCCCCAGATTATACAATGTCACTCTGGTGACAATATGCAAAAACATGTAAAAATAAACTTGTAAAAATTGTAACAAAAAATGTTTAAACAATTATTAAAAAGGGATTTTTGTGCATACTGTCATCAGAGTTAGTGCAGTGTCATTATGTACAGTGGCTGAAGGTTCCATCCCATTCAAGACACTTTGGAACCTTCAAGATCCCGCACCTGATCCGTAACTACCAAATCTGGAGAAACCACACTGCACAGCTTTCTCCATTCACCATAAACATGCCAGAGCTTCTCAAACTTTACTTTTGAGAATTCTGTGTCCTTTTCATACACATGTGCTAAATTAAACTATGTCAGGGTCTCACACTGTTACATTGCATATTGTCATGCTTGTCTGTTGATTACTGTTGTATTTGCATGATTACTCATTTGTTGTCCATGTATTCTAACAAATGCAGAATAAGTGACATCCTTATTATACCTCCTCATGTGTGACCTGTCCACCTACCTTGTGATACCTGACCTGTCTACCAGTCTCATGCCTGACCCAGCTGCCTACTTCCTCATACCTAATCCATCAATCTTCCTCTCCTACCTGACCTGTCCACCTACCTCCTCATATCTGACATATCCGTCTACCTCCTCATACTGTACCTGTCCACCTACCTCTTTTTACCTGACTTGTCCAAGGTGAGCCTCACAGCTTGAAATCGTGATCAACATCTCCCATGTATGTCAGTGTATTGCCAGGTCTGTCTGTTGGCTGCTCTTATATTGTCATGATTACTCATTTGTTATCAATATATTCTAACAAATGACATATTGAAGAGAAAGTCCAGTGAGGAAAATTCAGGGCAGGGGGTGAGTATGTGCTGAAGGTGTTTTTTTGCCATGGATGTAGAGGGGTTGTATTGGCAGGGAGTTGGGGGGGTGTTCTAAAAGATACATTAAAGATACAGTATCTGCTGGAGGGCATCACCTGTAGAAGCTGGGCTGGAGAAGGACCTTCTCTCTCTATGAAGAGTGTCTCATGGAAGCTGGATGGACGACATATGTTCTTGGACATTATGAGTAGTACCATGGCCTAGGACTCCAGGTGTGAATGTACTGTGGAGGTTAATGCCAGAGGTTGTTGTTGGGACAGGGACTGTTCTGACAGAGTCTCAGATTAGCTGGCTATCCCCTCTACCTCCACCAGTATCCTGCACCCTCATCCCTCTCCCCTGTTTGAGTACTTCAGTTAATCTACCCCAAAAAGACATCCCCTAGACCAGGGGTCTCAAAACTATGGCCCTCCAGGTGTTGAGGAACTGCAAGTCCTATGAGGCCTTGCAATACTCTGAAAGCCACAGGCAAGACTCCCAGAGTCATGATGGGACTTGTAGTACTTCAACAGTTTGGAGATCCCTGCCCTAGACTGAGCCTGTGTCTGTTAGTGTGCTTGGAACTGGTGTCTGGGTTATTTTTAGAAGTCCCATCAAGGACAAGTGCTACACGTTTATGAAGTCTTCCTGACACCAAGGATGGGACCTCCCATTGTGTGATTAGTCAATAACATCTGCCTATCTGTGGTAACTGGATCAAGGTGTTGGCACTGTCCAATTGGATATAAATGCTGGAGAAATTTCAAGACACTCATTAGAAATGAAGAGGCTTGGACAAACTAGAAGATGTCTTCAATGGTGCAGAACAAGTGCAGTTGCATGTGACTAACTTCTACTCGAAATATAGTATAACAGCAACTGTTTCCCACTGCAAGGTCAGGAAGTGCATTATTGGTAATTGGTTGCTGTAGCCACATTAGTTTGCTATTTTCCCAATTGTGGATGACTTGGGTTGTGGCAAACACATGTCAAGCCATCAAAACACATATGAGACCCAATTTGGATCCTAACCTATTGTTTAATAAACACTGCCATAAGCTTTGCTGCCATGCATTGCAGTACCACAAATGTGCCTCATATGCAAAATATTTTCATACAAGAATGTAAAAAAACATATAAAAAGGTGTTACCTTCTTGTGCTCTACATTTTACTTAGTACTTCCATAGTGATTTATATAATGCTACCCCACAAATCCCTAGTTAACCTGAATACATGGTTGCAGACACAAAGAAGTGAACATCAGATAATTACTTTCATGATAGGTATATGCAAGTAATGTGTAAGTGTAATACCTTCAGGTATATATAACCTTTCACAGCAACCACAATAATCTCCCAAAAAATTCTTTCATGTGCCTTTTTTCTTCTGAAGGACAGATACATTTTTTCAGATATTATCCATGGTCAGTATCTCCTTCATGAACTGAGAAGCTGCCTCACAAGGTAAAACAATCATGTAAATCCTGACTGAGGCAGATCAACCACCTGATGCAGCTTCTCATATTGTGATTTGTTACAATTTGCAATACTGCAGTCTTAGGCCTATTTCATACTGGCATTGAAAGCAGGTGTTTGAGGGGCATTTTTATTTCCCCTTTAAATACCTACAGTATACAAATGATACTATGGACAGAACACAGTGCTGTTCCCATATTCAAAATATAGAACATTAGCATTGCATCACTTCAAAATTATCTCCTATCTAATGCCCAAACTAACGCTATAGGAGCTTTTGTTGAGAGTTAGAAATGTAGTCATGTGTGAACAAGCCCTTAATGATATCTGGGGGATGAGACTGAGGAAATGCTTTCTTCTGCCAGCAGGAGTCTGATGACATCCTCTCAGTCTAGGCAGTGTCTTGATTGGAGCTTTTTCATGATAAATGTAAAACTTTTTTAAAAGTATTGATGTATATGTTGATGTATAAGAATTTATTCTTATATACCGAAACGGTTTCCCTCAACAAAAAAGTTTTACAATGTATTATGTCAATCTTTAATTTATGTATTTGTAATATAGTTTCAATTGGCTGAGCCAGAATGCAAGAGCATGCCATCATAGGCATGCAATGATAATGTCATCCCAATGCTCTCAGCAACAGGGCAATGACTAGGGAATGCAGTTCTCAAGACAAGCATTACAAAAATGCATCTCTCCTGCATACGCACTGAAGCACATGGACAACTACTCAAGGTCCCAAGTATTAGCAAAAATAATGTATACTGTTTATATAAAACTGTGCTCCAGTGAATACAGTAGATACTGTATTTAAAAACAGTAAACAGATATTTAAAAAAATATATATTTTTAGTATGGTAACCAGATGAATAATACTTGGTGAAGGCATGTTTTCTTTTAGATAACTACTATTGCTAATTGTCTGCTAAACGCCAAAGTTCCCAACAGGTACAGATGTTCAAATGAATATCTTTCTCAGTAAGCAGTGCGCTACAGAAAATATGTACCTAAAAGCCTATATATGTAAATCTGATACATTCAAATGTGTATTAGGTGAAAACTACACAACAATAACAAGATCTTTATGTGTGTGTATTCTTCTACAAAACCCAACAATTGACATCAGAATGTACTGACAGTTTCCTTCTAAAATACTGTAAGTTTGATTAAAAATTTCCAGCTCTCTGGTCTGCAACACTTGTTTTCGGTAGTTATCCACCACTTCAAGTTGTAACAGATGAATGCAGGAAAATGAAAAAATCTGTCACGTACCTGAGCGAAGGCTGGAGTAGAGAGAGGGCTCCCCTTGCTGCTGAATGCAGTGCGCCCCTGGAGGTGGAGACAGTGCCCAAAGAATCATGGGTTGCCAGTGGTGTTGCTGCTTGGTGATGCCTGATGAGATGAAACCCGTGAGTGCTCCAGAAGCAGGAGAAGTTTCTCCAGAGGACTCGTGGCTCCCGGAGGATGAGTAGAGTAGTCAGTAGCCAGAGCCAGGGTCAATACGGAACAGCAGACAGAAGCCAGATCAGGATCAAGCCGTGGTCATACACAGAGCAGCAGCAGCAGCAGCAGCAAGGTCAAGATTAAGCCAGGGTCATACACAAAGCAGCAGACAGGAGCAAGGTCAAGATCAAGCCGAGGTAGAGAGCCAGGAAGAGAGCCAAAGCAAGGTCAGGGTCCAGCTGGGTCGGTAACGGGTAATCAATAGTAAATACAGGAACACAGGAACTGGGGGGCTGATGATAATCCAGCAATTACTGAGCAGAATTACAGTCCTTATAAAGGCCACTGATTGTTGGCAATTATCGAACACTGCATGTGCCGATGCGTTTTCGGCACAAGAATGCAAAATTACGCGCCGCCCGCCTATGCGCATGCGCACATTTTTGCGTGAATTGGTGTGGCTATCTTGAGTATTGGCACATTTGCCAGGCTTCCTCGCCTTTTCTCCTGACAAAATCATTCATCTCCGTGGACTTTTCACAGTGGTGTGATATTTTGGTGTATCTTGATATCATTGTAAGTATGATGTGGCTTATTTATGTCTTAATTTAAAGGGTTAGTTCGCCTTCACCAAAAACCTGCCTATGCAGATACAAGAGGTACATAAATGGCTTGCACCAATAGCGAGGACATTATTCAACTTTAGTCACACAGTTTGTTTTAATCCACAGACGCCTCTTACCTACATAGGCAGTTCTTTGGTGAAGATGAAGTATCCCTTTAAGACTACTGTTAGAACAAGGCTAATTTTAGAATAGTCAGTGAAAGATTAGTGGTAAAGATAGCCAACAGACTGTAGTGAGGAGTTAAAGAAGCTTAGAATACAAGTTGTAAAGAGGGCCACTAGCTAAAATGTGAAGAAAATGTATTCACATGTAAAATATGAAGAAAAAATGTATAAAGTGCTTATTTTAACTATGCTCAAACACTTAAAGCATATATGGTAAAAATACATTTTTGTAAATGGCAAACTAGGTGATGCCTTACAGTATAACGTTCTTTTGTTTGTAACAGCATGTAACTTTGTCTCTAGAAGAGGATCTTATTGAATGATACAAAAATGTTGTACTTTTATGACATAGGATCCTCTGCACTGACAAAGGCCATGTGACCCCTGCCTCAGCACTGTTCATATACCTTGGCACTAAAGGAATGCTAAAATAGCTGCATTAAAGAAAAAGTCTTTGTTTTGGGGTTATTCATTTTTTCTTGATATAATGCAGACTGAATGGTAATATAAAGGTGTGTTAAACTTTCATGATACATCTGCATTATATATGGTGTCATTACTGACATGTTTTTGAAGGGCTTTTTGCTTCAGAGTGAGTCTGTGCTTGGAATATGTATATTAATATCAACTGTTGTGACTATAATAAGGATGACAGCCTTGTAACATATACAGGTCCTTCAAAAACAATCAACTATGGCATCTTCCATATTACTATCTTGACCAGGTTTGCCTTCAAAGGCTTGTTAAAAACCCCACCACTACAGATATTTAAAATCAATGTATGCCATATGATGACAAATACAGAATGTTTCATTCATCTCAACATATGACAGGTGTTATATTGCTCTGCACTGTGCGCTTCTTAATAACAGACAATTGCATGATCTCCCATACCCTTTAAATAGGTTTCCCAAGAAAGACCCACTAAATTGGCAATTAATTTTAAAAGCAATTATGTAAAATCATGCTGTCAAACATAATTATGGAAAAAAAAACTCTATCAAGTTAATGACAAGGATAATAACAAAAGATATGATATAATCAAATGCAGCAAAAAAGGTGGTGTGCTATATCTAGTATCAAAAAACTAATAGAAAGATTAATTAAATCAAAAGATTAGCTAGTATGAATTCTTAAAGCTATCCTGACCTTAAATATTATAAAAAATAAAATTAGATAATGTTATCGATATTATATGGAGATTATTTGGCATAGAAAAGCAGAAATAAAAACCTTACAAAAATGTTCATGTTGAACAATAAGTGCACATGCCACTATATACTGTACTCATGGAATCCCCACCCAATAGGCAGAGGAATAACTCCATCTTTTAATGATAATCCCTTATTTTTCTAAATAATTTCACATATACTGTAAATAATGCAAAAGAAGATCCAGCTTAACCAACTAGTGCTGACCACCTCCCAGCCCCCCCCCCTTTAAAGGTTCTAAAAGTTCGGAGGTGGGCCCTTGGGTAATGTATCCGCTGTGATTGACTGTAACAGCAGTCATATGATCAGAAAGCTCCCGATCGCAAATATGCAGCAGGAGCTTACCTATCACGGCTGGCTACCATGCTGGAATTAAGGCCCACCCACCGAGCGGCTGCATATATGCGTGAGGCCGGTGTCAAGAGGTTAATGAGATGGGAGACTGAATGTAATACAAAACAAAAACTTGCTTAAAGTACAATTCCATGCTCTAACTAAGCCTAAAACGTCTCCCAAGCCTCTTCTAACTACCCTGTAGAAGACGATGCTTATACTCACCTATTTCAGGACACTCTGTCCTGCTCACATGATCTCTTCAGCAGCTAGCTTCAGGGGCAAGGAGAGAGCGCTGACAGGAAATGAAAAGACTAGGTTGGTCACAGCACCCATAGGCATTCTATGGGGTATCCTTTGTTGGCTGTCCCTCCTCTCCCTTAAAGCTGCTGCTAGGAGCCAATCACGTGACTGGATCAGATCGGATCCTCCCCCTAGAATAGGTAAGTATAAGCAGTGTAAATAATGTGCGCAGTTAATAAAAATTCATAAATGCATGAAAAAATAAAAAATAACCGCATGAAAAATTGAATAAAACTAGAAAATAAAAATAAAAGTGATTGCTGCTAACGCATTAATTATTGGTTTTCATCACATTTCAGAAAAATGTATAACCTCCTCCACGATGCAGAACAATCTCATTAAATAATGAGATGTGATTTATCTCTTCCATTTTTTTTTCTCAAGCTCTGTGACTTGTGCACACACCCCGTGATGATATGCTCTCGCCTTGTGCAATAGACCTCAATACAGTTCAAGGTCTTAACACACTTGTTGCCACACCTTGGGCATATGTGGTATCAGCTATTCCCCTCGTTCCTTCTTCCTCAGTATTCATCACCACAGAAACATCACATGCAAAGATAGAATGAGACCACAATAGTGCTCTCTGGATAGTAACAATTTATTAGAAGTCCATAAAATCAACACTTGCATTTAAAAAGCACCCAGAGTGCTATGTATCTCAGCATGAATAAACATGGGTCATAATGATTAGTATAACCCAGTGTTTTCATACCCACAGTAACAGAACACGTTACTCTCCTGTACCAGAGCTTCCTCAGCAGGACAAATGCATGCGTCACAGAGCTTGAGAAATGGAGAAAGAAGAGATAAATCACATTGTGGTGGTGGAGGAAATATAGCTTTATTGGATATTGAAGGACCATTATATTGTTTTGAATTAAGGATCGTCACATTATTTGAGGGGATTGCTCTGCATCGTGGAGGAAGGTAAGTATAAGCATCTTCTTTCTACAGGGTAGTTAGAATAGGAATTAGAAGGGGGGTGGGGGGGTGGGAGTCATTTAAGCAAATTTATTTAGAGCCTAACTATATGAACTTACATAGTTTCTCAAGCTTCCAAGGAGCCCCAAAATACCCAGTTCTCAAATATGCCAAAACAATTTTTCCAGGTAAAGCTGTACATTTCCTTCCATACCTCAAGCATATTACTATTGTGAACCTCTATATTAAATTATAATGTCTTTACATTGTAATGTCTGCGGTGTCAAGTCTTCAAGAGAATTTGAGAAGTACTGTACAGAGTTACAGGAGGCTTGGCAGTGAGACATGGTGAGGTAGCAGTACCTGCCTGCTATGCCTACATAAAATTCCATCTTTGTTATAATCCACTTTTTAACAATAGAAGGATAGATCTTTAAGCAATTTTTTAATTAATATAGGATCAATTGAGTACTGTCCATGATACTTTTTTTATTTGCACTAACATACAATTTTGAGGACAAGCTTTCGGGGAATGTCCCCTTCTTCAGGTCTAAGCAGTACTGAAACAAAGATTTAGCAGAATGTTAGAAGAGATGTAGGGGATGGGAAAAAAAACTGAGATAAGAAACAGCAAAAGCAAAGTCTGGGGGGGGGGGGGGGGACAACTCTAGCAGAGGCAGTCATGCTTGAGCTGATAGTCATAAGACTGTTGGATAATGATTGAGGAATCCCATGTCCAAATTCAGGCCGTTATCTCTTGTGTCAAATAGAATTATCATTCTTAGTTCAAAAGTTTTTCTTTTCCTGAATGGATTTGAAATTTCCTTTAAGAACCAAAACATTGAGGTCTTCCATAATGTGGTCCAGTTGTGCGAAAAGACTGGTATCCCACAGGTGTGCAAAGGTCATCTTCTTTATGTTCCTTGATGGTATGTCTGTGCAAATTTCATCCTTGTTTGCAACTTCTGTCCTGTTTTTGCCAACATAAAGATCCTTTGCTGCATTTTCTGCACTGGATAAGGTACACAACATTACTGGAGGTGCAGCTGTATGATCCGGAGATATTGAAGATCCCTTTTTGAGTGTCTGACACTTTTTGATGATGGATTGATTTGGTGGCTTGCACAGTTTGCAGCGTTTCTTATTGCAGGGTTTGCTTCCAGTATTTGTGACATCTTGATCAGAAAGAAGTTTCCTACTGATTAGTTAATTTCTGAGGTTGGGGGGTTGTCTGAAAGCTAGTATTGGTGGTTGCTGGAATATTTCTTTCTAGAGTTCCATCCTCTGTTTATGATGGGTTGTAAATCTTTGATTTATTTTTCTTTTCCTTCTAGTGCTGGGTTGTATGTGGTTACTAGAGGTACCTCAACCAAAACCAACGGTTGTTTTGTTTTTTTTCTCCTTGTACTGAAGTAGTTTTCTCTTCGGGTTCTCAAGGCTGTGTTTTTGTCGGTGTTGATAGTTTGTCCCTCGTAACCCATTTCTTATGGAAGGCATCTGCTAGTGTCCCGAGATGTTTATCTCTGTCTCTTGGGTCAGATACATATTCGGTGGTATCTAATGGCCTGACTGTGTATGATGGCACGTTTCGTGTGTTGGGGGTGGAAGCTAGAAAGCTGTGGAGGTAGTTGCATCTGTCAGTGGGTTTCCTGTATATTGAGGTGTGAAGCGTATCATCCCTAATGTATACTGTGGTGTCTAGGAAGTTGACGTGTGTGGTTTGAGTATTCCATTTTTTAGTTTGATTGATGGATGAAAAGTGTTGATCAATGAGTAAAAAGTTGTTTTAGGTGTTTTCTTCTGTGTCCATATGATTTTCTTAGGTTTTCTTCTGTGTCCATATGATTAGGTTTTCTTCATGTGTTCCATATGATGAAAATATCATCATTTAGTAGCGATAGTATCTGTATGGTTTTTGTTTCCATGCTATTCAGGGAATTTTTCCCTCCAGGTCAGCCATAAATAAATTGGCATATTGGGGGTGCCATTTTACTTCCTATCGCAGTACTCATACATTGAAAGATATGATGTATTTGATTGAAGGCAAAGTAGTTGTATGTAAGTATGAATTCAATGAGCTGTGTAACCATCCTCAGCATATGTATTTTGTGGTTTGGTGTGAGGATGATAAGGATCTGTGACATGCAGCTAATCCATCCTTGTGAGGGATATTTACTATGCAGGGATACTACATCCATAGTCACTAGAAGTGTATTAGATGGTAATTGCTGTATGTTGTTGATGTCTTGTTCCAGAAGTCAGTTGTGTGTCTTGCATAGGAAATATAGCAGTATCCTTGACTAACGGTTTTAAAATTTTTTCTACAAAGCCTGAGAATTTGTTCGGTGAGTGTATTCATACCTGTTATGATGGTCTGCCTGGATTCCTGGCTTGTGGATTTTTGGGCAGCATGTAGAGAGGTCCCCCCTGATTTCTGGATGATCCGGAATCGCATTTATAAGTTCTGAATGTAGGTGGTGCTGGTAAGTGTGTTTAATGAGAACCTTTTTAATTGCTTTGTAAAGTCCTGGGTTGGATCATAATCCAGTTTCTTATAGCAGATGGCATTTTCCCAAGCTGCCTCCCATGGCCTTCTTCTTTGTATTTGTTTGTAATCCATCACAACAACTGCTCCCCATTTATCCGCTGGTTTGATGGTGAGATGGCCATGATTATTGCGCAAATCCAGTATAGCCCCTTCACTCTAGTGGTGAAAGATTGTACAAAATTTTCTTTTGCTGGGTGGATATCAGGGATGTAGCTCGCAATCTGAAAAACTTGTCAATATATGGTGGTCCAGTTTGGGGTTGCGTCCTTGTGGAGGTGTGAAGCAGCTGTTCTTTTTCTTTGTGTGTAGCACTCCATTGTCCTAGGATTCTTTTCATTACTGTGGAAAATATTCTTGGAGCCTTTGTCTCCTGAAGAAATCCTCCATATCTGACAATAATTGTAAATGATCCAATGTGGTGGTTGGGCAGAATGTAAGGCCTTTGGAGAGGATGGTTAATTCTGGTTCAAAGGAAAGTTTCATGATTTGACAAGTTGATGGTTCCAAGTTCCTCTGTTATATCCACATTTTCCAGTCAGGTCAGCACTTACACAAGGGATACCTTTGGGATTCCAGATTAGATTCCAGGTCACTGATAGTAGGGAGGTATAGATGTTGGGTTGTAGCTTTTATGTTTAGGTTGTATCCAAAAGGTCTGCTCTTGGTGTAGCTTTTGAAGTTTTTTTTTGCTTACCCATTCATGGCAAGTTTTTGTGTTTGTCTTTGTAAAAAATTTCCAATTCATTCTTGATTTTGGTTAATGTTGGTAGGGTCCAATGATGGTATGGTTTCAAACAAAAGATTGCTTTTGTATCCTGATAGTTACCCATTTTCCATACAGTTTGTGAATGAGGTTATTCCTTAATCTCTCGCTGGATGCATCTGCAGAGTTCTTCTGCATAAGGAGAGTTGATTGTATTTATGCAAGGATTTTTAATCCGGAGGCCTTCCCCTTGTGGTATGAGATTCCCTCTTTTTTGCATCTTGAGAGAAAGAAATTATATCACTGTTGATTCTGTGTTTCCTTTGTGATTAGGTTGGTTAAACTGCTTTTTTAATGCAGCTAATAATAGAATATGCGGGTACATCATCCATTTTGCTTGTGAGGTGATTGTAGCCGTATTAGTGCATTTGCGACAGGAACAATTGAGTACTGTCCATGATACTTTTTTCTATAATTGCACTAACATACAATTTTGAGGAAAAGCCTTTCGGGGAATTGTCCCCTTCTTCAGGTCTAAGAGCAGTACTGAAACAAAAGAGATGTAGGGGATGGGAAAAAAAAAAACCAGGAGATAAGACACAGCAAAAGCAAAGTCTGGGGGGGGGGGGGGAAGGGACAACTCTAGCAGAGGCAGTCATGCTTGATCTGATAGTCATAAAACTGTTGGATAATGATCTGAGGAATATGCCCATGTCCAAATTCAGGCCGTATACTCTTGTGTCAAATAGAATTAACATTCGATAGTTCAAAAGTTTTTCTTTCCTGAATGGATTGTGAAAATTTCCTTATAAGAACCAAAACATTGAGGTCTTCCATAATGTGTGTCCAGCTGTGCGAAATGGTGTCCCACAGGTGTGCAAAGGTCATCTTCTTTATGTTCCTTGATGGGTATGTCTGTGCAAATTTTATCCTTTGTTTTTCCTGAATGGAAAGAAAGGAAATTTCAAATCCATTCAGGAAAGAAAAACTTTCATGAACTAAGAATGATAATTCTATAAAAAATGAACACAAGAGATAACCGGCCCCTTGAATTTGGGACATGGGATTCCTCAATCATTATCCAACAGTTTTGATGACTATCAGCTCAAGCATGACTGCCTCTGCTAGAGTTTTGTCCCCCCCCCCCCACCCAGACTTTGCTAATTTGCTGTGGTTACTTATTCTCTGTTTTTTATATTTTTTTTTATCCAACTCCCCTACATCTCTTCTAACATTCTGCTAAATCAGTTTCACTGTACAGCTTAGGTGACCTGACCCCTCTAATGGGGACATATCCCCAAAAGCTTGTCCTCAAAATTGTATGTAGTTAGTGGCAAATAAAAAAAGGTATCATGGTGCACATTACTCCACTTGAATTCCTCGCGCTCATGCAAATTCACGTATATATGGCTACATCACCTCAAGCAAAATGGGAAGGATACTTTAATTAATAAATCGAATAAAAAAGTAAAAAACTATGGTCACAAAAATATTCAAAATACAATATCCTCCTCCCCCCCCCCCCCCCATCGTTTGTATGAATTGTTTGTTTGGCGAATAAACCTTAAAAGACTAAGAAGAAACGTGTCTATTACAGTATGGTCAGAGGCATTTACACATAATGAAGTGAACATACCAGCCAGTCATATCGCTCTGGTCAATTTCTGTGCACATTAAAAACATTGAATAATCTGCATACCAAAACTCTCTTGTAAAACCATTTTGGTACTAACATATATAAACTGAAGTGTTTATAATGTAATATCCTTATCTTGACACGGTCTTACACACAGTAGCAGAAAAGAAACTCAATTTAAAGTTTACAGCATTCTCTTATTCTCATCCCGTAAAGACAAACCTTGTAATGCTACAGAATAGAAATGAGACTGGAAATAATCAGCATACAGATAAAGTCACGTCCAACCTGTCATGGGTCCCCCACACACACCACAACACCACACCCACAGCGACTAGCTAAAACCAAGGCACGCAGCCACGTAGCGGCCGTTACAAGGGGCGTGTAAATGATGGGAATAATGGGGACTTACACTTTGGACTATAATAAAAACCGAATATATAAGATCAGCTGTGATACCTTTTTCACAGCCCGCACTATCGGGCCAAACCCCCAATGGAGA